>CP139501.1:242120165-242258297 GCA_021014915.2 Artemisia tridentata subsp. tridentata
TTATTTAGGGAAAATCACAAAAATAATCATTTTTACAAACACATTTCATAAAATAATCATTTTTTTTCGAAAAAGCAAAAATACCCATAAAATTCGTAAACTTTGCAATTTTTTTTAAAAAAATTGTGATATTTTCAAAAAATCGTAAACTTTGCGATTTTTTAATGAAATTTCGCAAAGTTTGCGATTTTTTAAGAAATTTTGCAAAGTTTGCGATTTTTTTTTTTTTTTAACAATAAAAACGAAACGAGTTGGGGGTCTATGAAAATGGCTAATAAGCAAGAAATGATAATAAATTGGTTCCACTCCTGAACTACTTGTTGATCTCAATTATGCACTTGATCGAATTTCTTAAGCTTGTATAAGATTTAGCTATGCTAGATAAATCTATCACAACTAGAATAGAAACTGTGTTTGAGTTTATCAAATACTAAGCGGAATCTAGTCTTTGATATTAAGAAGAACTCTTTGATGTAACAGGAAACACAGGAACAAAATAGTTTAACAATCAAAACAGTCTCAATATTATTAAAAAATAATACGAACTCTTCCTCGTAATAGGGTTACAAAACCTTGAAGCTATAAACTCTATAAAGAATCACGTATCTAACTCTATAGCCTAGGAGCTCCTTTTATAAACTAAGGAGTCCTAGTCGGCTTACAATTACTTTCTCTCCAAGATAAATCTTTCTAAATCTTTTCTATAATTATCTAACCGACTATACATGTATATCTCATAAACAGTCTTAACTAAAACGACTAACAGCATTTACTATACACCAGCAGTAGTAACTTTGCACTTAACATAACTTTGTATTGGCAGCACTAAGTTTGTATTGGCAGCATTAACATACTTAGCGTATATTCGTTGAACTTTAGCAATAACATTAACTTTTCTTGAGCAGTCTTAACTTTACACTGGCAGCAGTAAAACACTTAGCATATTTTTCATTAAAGTCCAAGAGCAGTTGTAATTCCTTAGAGCAGCAGTAATATCAATATGAGCAGCATCAACACCAAGAAGCTTTATTCCCAACACCACTTTTGCATGCGGATTTATCGCCCCAAATATAAAATGTCCCTTTTGCACCTCCATATACAAGAAGCTGCAAAATAACATAAACGAAGTGCAAGAACTAATAAGAATTCTAATCTATTAAATATCATATTCATCCATTAAAACCTCTTTTGATTTGTTAAAACAAGAAAATGACAATTATTTTAGGATATATATACTAACTAATAAACGAAAATACTTTACAAGCTCTCTATGCAAGGTCTGCAATCAATTCTCTGACGTGTCTGAATTCCTATTGGCTGTGTATTAATGTCGTACAAGTCCTGATCTGCAGCAGTGTTGAAAGGATCGTATTTTGGGTAAGTAATTATGTTATTCAATACCATTGAGGTAAAAGCGCTCCTTCCTAATTGTATCAATTCGAATCAAAGCCATTATTTTGTTCAAAAATAAAATCAAATCCATTACAACCTATTTTTGGTGTCGATTGTAAGTTGCTAAAATCAAATCAAAAATCATTTTTCTAATAATTTTTTTGTGTATATGTTTTTTAATTTAATTTAATGATTATACAATTTAGGGCTTTTAATGCTTATGTATAGATCGTTCAATTTTCAATTTGGTTGTTTGTATCGATTACCAGTATTCGATTAAAATAGTTTTTGTTGATTTAGCTGCATATATTTTATTTGATTCGGTTAATTTAAATTGTTTTGATAACCATGTATTTGTGTCTAAGATTTAGATGCCCTTTCCTAATTAAACACCGCCACCATATGATGATTGAAATTAAAGTTGTGAGAATACAATTAATTCTAAATCCTTAGCAAGGTTTGTTTGATTTTAATTTTATTATATATTTTATTTACAATTAAATCTACAATCTCTTTGTGCTAATCGTTTCAGTTTTTTTATGAATTAGATTAGCCGATCAAATTTGGTGTATGATGAATTACGTATGTGTTTTGTATCCATTTATGCATTTTTTAATTATTCATTTTTTTATCATTTGTGCTATGTTAGGAGACGATCTCACAGTCAGAAGCCGCAACGAGGCGATATTTGGTGAGATTATTTAATATTAAACTGAGAAAATTAAAAAATTGTTATTTTATGTACGAAATTAAGCTTGATGTTACTTCTCTAAAGCAAGCGTTTACAAATGCTTATTTTGATAATTGTCTAATAGGGATTTGTAGGAGACGAAGAGAACCAGGAGTTGTAGAAACACTCTTATGCATCGTCTAAATGAATTGCTATAATCCGTTTGTTGTAAGTTTCCGTTAATGCATTTTGTTTTTTTAACCAGGTATAATGACTTTGTGTGCTTTATGAACTCATTTATTGTAATTTTGAATATTTAATTTTGATTAATTCAATCAGTTTATGTTTGATTCCAGTATCCATGGCTTTGATGAATCGTGATTTATTAATTCGATTTTATTTATTTGTGATTACTATTAGGTGTTTATCTGTTATGTTTACATCGATTCTGGATCTTTCTGCAGCAAGAGGACAAGCTTGAAGAGGATGACAAATCCATGATCAAATCCATCTTCCAGGTTAGTGTTATTTCTGTAATTATGCTATGTTTCTAATTTGTTACGAGTTATGTTAATTTACAAGATAATTTGTTACTGAATTTAACTCAGGGATCAAAGGAGGTTATAATGTTTGTGTACAGTCAAATAATATCTTTAGATGCATATGAAGAAAAAAAATGTGTAATGTAGCCATGTAGGGAACATATAAAAGTGTATCTGGGATTGCTCTACACGGAATTTTTCTTTAAATAGATTACGAATTTAATTTCTACTATAGTACTATATAAGCATATGTGAATCAGTTATTTCAATGTCAAGATTATTTAGCTTCTTACTGGATCGCCTGAGAAATAAAACCCTCTGTTAGGAATTAAACCTAACAGTTCGTACTGTCAGTTATAAGTTAGTACTGCTGATGATCATATTGAAGAATACACTAACAGTCACTACTAGAAAAACAGCTATTCTTGACGCGCAATGCGTGTCATAAAGGGGTCAGATGACGCGTAAAAGCGCGTCAAGGATGGACCAGTCATAAATTTTCATGACCCGCATTTGGGCGTCATCCTTCTATGACGCGCACTTATGACCCACGTTTTATGACTCTCCTTTTTGCGTGTCATTACCTTAAAATCATTTTTTTTTTATTTTTTCTGTTTTTTAAAACCTGATTATATACATAATCACTGACAATAAACCTGATAATTGTCAAAATTAACGCATTTCATATATATCAAAACCATGCGTTACCAATTCATTACATAACAATTCATGTCAAAATATATACCGATAATTAGTTAAAGTTACTACAATGTACGATTTCTACCTAAAAATGAAATTCAGACACATAAATTGCCCATTCTTCTCGAATATCGTCGAAATCCGCAGTGGAATTTCAGCAACCACCAGCGTCCATTTCTTCCAATGCTAATTTAGCTGCCTCTTTTGCTTCCTCCAAAAGTGCTTCTGGTACCTAAAGATGATGACATGCAAGGTACGCTATTTAATCTGGGAATCAAATAATAATAATGCGAGCACATTGGTCCATTTCGATGATGAAACACATTTACTTATGAATGGGTCAATTTGGATTTTGTTTCCACCTAAGTTGGGTTGAGTCGGTCTAAGCATATACAGCAGAAAGGAAAATAACAGGTTGAGCTGAACAAACAAGTAAATAGCTGGCTCTCTTCTGTAGTTTTTGGTATGTTTTATCGCACTAATGATTTCCAAAACATTTAAAAAAGATACAAAAGTGCTTGTAGAACAAGACACCTGATCCGATCTATAACAAAATTGACTGTATAACACAAACCCTTTATTTTATCTGTTGTCTAATTTCCACCCATACGGCTTGTGAATTCTACAAGATAGTTTAACCACACATGTTCTTGCCTACTTAGTTCTAGACATATAGACCACTGGGAGTTGATACCAACTAATGCTACCAACAACATTAGGACATTAACAAGTCATTCTACGACCGCACATAGATTCCATTAACCAAAAAGAAGTGTTTATATCTATGACCGCACATATATTCCATTAACCAAAACAAATTCTATATGCTGCCAACAACATTAGGACATTAACAAGTCATTCTACGTTTGTTAGTTCAACCTAGATTACACGTTTATTTCTGAAAGCAATCTTACTACATATTTACCTTATGTCATATACTCACATATCATTTTTTTAATTAATCTTTAAGATAACTTATCGTCATCACATTGGTAATATAAACATACTAACGACGACAACTTAGTTCACTTTGAGTTATATCTTCTTAGAACATACAAAATGACATCTCAACATAACAAATTAGAACAAAAAACCTGAATTTACTTACGTTTTAGCAGCCTGCCTGCCTTTTCCAATTGCGGCACCAAAGTATCTCTACAAGAAAAGAAAAGAACAATCATTGAAATAAGCAAATTTCTTGAATACTATACTGAGGGTGTTTTTATAGTTCTCAGGCCGCTCAAACGGGTAAATGGGTCTACCAAGAGAACGGAAACTCACATAGGAAACACCAAAAGGTTCAACCATGTACAGTTGTGGGCCATCACAAAACAAACACCCTCTGTGGGTGTGTTTTCCAGCCGAGCAAACCAAGACCAACACCCCTTGTTGGGTGGTCTGTTGGATCGAAACAGAAGCAAGAACAAACAAACCAAGCACACCCTTGCGGGCTGCGTTGGTGGACCAAAACCCAAGCCACACGCACCCTACGTGGGTTGCTGTGGTGGGTCACAAACAAACCAAACAACACCCTTTTGCGGGTTTGTGGTTAAACTAAAACACGAGTAACACCATCACAACCACTCTTGTGGTTGTGTCGACTTGAGTCACACACAAACGAGCATACCCTACATGGGTATACTCGCTATATCGAACCAACAAACACCAAATCTGTGACTCAAAGGATCTCGACCCAAATAAAATTCAAACCAACGCAACCCTTGTGGGTCTCTCGTTGTGCCAAGCCAAGATAAACGCACCCCTTTGGGGTTTTCTCTTGGACCGAAGACAAGCAAACATCAACGACACCCCTTCAGGGCTGTCGTGTGTCGAGCCAAACCAACCCACCATAGGTTGTTTTATGGCTAACCCATACAAAAACAAACACTCCCTTATTGGCTGTGGTCACCACCCCTATGGGTGTTTCTGTGGCGGATCGAAAACCCAAAACCAAACGAAAACAAACACCCAAAATAAGCTTCGAAGCAATTAAAAAAAGATAATGAAATAAAACCTTAACCGAGACCAATACGGGTCTTGACCCTAAACCCCAATCAGGTTTAACCCGATCTGAGAATCAAACAACACCAAACACAATTTCTTTGATGATACTTTTATTTAAATCGCTTTTGTATTGCGTTAAAATTATAAAACCCATAATAAAATTTGTTTATATGCCCGATTAAAAGAAAAAGATGAATATAAAAGCGAAGATACGAGTTGTATTAATACCAATCGAAGGAGATGAGATGCTAGCGACGGTGGTGATTAACTCGAATCAAATATCCGAGAATACACCTCTAACACCTTAGATCGCCTTGTATCTTCAACAAGATGGGGAAGGAAGTGGCGGCTCGTGGTGGTGACAGCAGGGCTGATCAGTGGTGAGGCGGTGATGAGTGACCGATGGTGGTGGTTGTGGTGTTGGTGTCGATTGGTGAGGATGAGAGGAGAAGGAAGATTTATCTCTTCTCTTTTCTATTTGTGTTGGTTTGATACAAATGAGAAAACACAGATATATATGACTTTTAACTGATTATGACCCATATGTTATGACGCTTCTGAAAACGCTTTTGAAAACGAGTCATCTTTTAACTGATTATGACCCATATTTTATGACTTTGCTCTTTGCGCGTCATCTTGAAGAGTGGGTCATAAAAAGCGGGTCAAGGATAGCCCTTTTTCTAGTAGTGAGTACTAAGTCAGTTAGTACTGTCAGCATATGAAGTTAGTACTGCTTATATTTTTGTAAACTTGTAATAGATAATTATAGAAAGGATTTTGTGTATATCCTACTTATATAGAATTATAGTTATCTTGTACAGGAATCCTTGGTGTATAAAAGGATATCCTATGGTTAGGTTCAGATATATCGTTTTGTTAAGATTCAAGGTTTATTGTAACCCTAGTGATAGGAGATCACTCGTATTATTGAGATAATAATATTGAATCGTTGGAAGTAAAACCATTGTCTTCATTATTCATACATATTGATTACTGTTTCATTCATACATCACACAAACAAATCTTCTAAGTGTTAACTAGTAAACTCCGCGTGCTAGTTAATATTACTCAAAGTATCTATCTAACACAAGGCGTGTGTCTAGATCCTCTCAAGTGGTATCAGATCCAGGTTCTGGTACTTTGACTTAGAAGATCCAAGACGAACTTTTTCTTAAAGAAAGATGGACATGGAGACAACAACCCAAACCAATGTTGCTGCAAAGTTGCCTATTCGAATTCGATATGTGGAGGTTGAGAATAGAGCAATACTTCCAGGTGCAAGATTATGCACTCTGGGAGATCATAGAAGATGGGAACACATTCAAGCCAACAACCACTACAACCGTAGTTGAGGGTAAGAAAGAAACAAAAGTGCAGACAAATCCAATAACTACTGAAGAGAAGGCCCAGTATAAGAATGATCTAAAGGCAAGAAGCATGCTGCTGATGACAATCCCCAATGATCAACTCCTGAACTTCAGCAAGTTCAAGTGTGCCAAGACACTCTTTGAAGGCATTGTTGCAAGATATGGTGGGAATGATGCCACCAAGAAAACTCAGAAGACCCTTCTCAAGCAACAATTTGAGAACTTCTCAGCTACAAGTAATGAATCACTAGACCATATGTTCAACAGGCTACAGAAACTAGTAAGTCAGCTTGCTATTCTTGGAATTGAGATACCGCAGGAAGATCTCAACTCCAAATTCCTAAGGAGTTTGCCATCAGAATGGGCTATGCATGTAGTTGTGTGGAAGAATAAGCCGGATATAGATTCCATGAGCTTAATGGACCTTTATAGCAACTTCAAAATAGTGGAGCATGATATTAAGAAGACCACTGGAACAAGCTCAATCTCAAGCTCAAGCTCTGGGAATTTGGCCTTTGTGTCAACTCCCAGTACCTCAAGCCAAGTGGAAGAAGTGCAAGTTGCTGGAGCAGTTGGTACTGCTTGCTCTAATATTGGTACTGCTAGTACCTCAAGCAGTGCTATTGGACTGTTGGATGAGAATACCTATTGTGCTTTTCTGACTACTCAGCACAATGGAAGTATGTTGACTAATGCAGACCTTCAAGAGATTGATGAAGATGACATTGAAGAGATGGACATCAAGTGGCAGCTCTCTCTTCTTAGCATGAGGGCTAAGAGATTCTTAAAGAAGACTGGCAAGAAGATAATCATAAACAGCAATGATGTTGCTGGGTATGACAAGTCAAAAATTGAGTGCTACAATTGCCACAAGATGGGTCACTTCTCAAGGGAATGCAGGAAGCCCAGACAGCAGGACTCAAGGAATAAGGGCTATGAAGGCAAGTCAATAGGATCAAGGGTTGTGGAGATTACAGACTCAAGCTCAAAGGCTATGGTTGCCATTGATGGCTTAGGGTTTGACTGGAGCTACATTGCTGAGGAGGAAGCAGCATCTACAGAGGTGGCTCTTATGGCTTTTTCAGACTCTGAGGTACAAGTTTCTAAATGTTCTAAATCATGTGATGCTTTAAAAGAATTAGAAACACTTAGGAAACACTATGATAATCAGAGAATAGAACTTAACCAAACCAGTTTTAATCTAGCAAATAATAAAAGGGGTTTGGCTGTGTTAGAGGAACAGATAGTTCACTATAAAAACAATGAAATTAGTTTTAGTGATACTATAGCTGTACTTAAGAGAGATTTGATGTTTAGAGATGATGAGATTAGTGTGTTAAAACATAAATTGGATAAGGTTAAGAAAGCTAATGAAAACATCCAATTGAGTGTAAACACATTAGAGTATGCATCAAAGGGAGTAAGCAAGATAATTGAGTGTCAAATCCTCAATAAGGCTAAGTCAGGTTTAGGATACAACACTTGTCCACCTCCTCACAGAGGAATACCTGTTCCTCCAGGTATTGACCTAGAACATACAGGTTTGGAAGAATTTCAACTACCTAAGATGGAATATGGTCCAAAACCAAAGGAAAATGAAGTAGTTGAAAAACCTGTAGAAGTAAGCTTTGAGAGTGCAAGTGATAAATCACACTCTGATGACAAGGTGTCATCTGCTAGGAACTCAGATGCTCCAACCATAAAGGATTGGACTTTTGATGATGATGAAAGTGATCAGGATAAGGTTAAACCTGATAGTGTTAAAGTTGAGAAAACAAAAGTACCCAGGTGGTTAGAACTGAGACTGTTAGACCTAGATCTAATGCAAAACCTTTTAGACCTACAGTTAGGTATGCTAAAATGTATAGAACCACAAACAAGCCCAGAGGTAACCAAAGAAATTGGAACAACCTCAAGTCTCACCAACTAGGTGATGACTTTGTCTGTGTTAGGAAAGCTTGTTTTACATGTGGTAGCTTTGACCATCTTGCTGCTTATTGTTACAATAGGGTAACTAGGTGTTCAAGTCCTAGGGTGAACTCACTAAGATCTCCCACTCACCCTTCCAATGCTAGAATGATGCCTAGATCAGTTCTTTTAAGGTCTGGACCAAGAGCAGTTCATACTACTAGATCAGAAATTCATACTGCCAAACCATTTAGACCTGTTTACCCAAGACAAACAGTTCTAGGTGCAAAAACAACTTTTAAATCAGTACCAACAACTGTTAAAAGACCATTTCAAAACAAAGCAGTGGTAACTAACCAAGTATGGAAGCCTAAAGTTGCAATTGAAAACCCAGCAGTTCATACTGCTAGGCAAGCAATTAATACTGGAAGTTTTAAAAACACTGCTAAAGGAAATATGGGTAATGGTATTAATGCAACTGCATCATGGGTTTGGAGACCACTTTAATCAAATGGTACTCCAACAGTACTAAAAAGGTTTAATTATATTGATGCTAGAGGAAAACCAAAGTCAGTAATGGCTTGGGTTCCACAAGGAAACTAATTTCCTAGTTTAAGTGCAATGTTAGTTATATGCTTATTATGTATTATGAAACAAGTGCTTTGCACTTTGTTTCCTTGTTTTTGGACTAACAATTGCAGGAATGGATGAAAAGCACCAAGGAATTACAAGTGTTTTCTGTTTTGGACTGAATGGTGATTTGGAGCTCAGTGTGTGATCTTTCCACACCACAAATGGTTATTGGTTCACCATGTCTAACCCACATAAGAACCAACTAGTCCAGAACAAACGGTTTCTGGTAAAGACTAATCAAATCCATTAATGGTTTACAATTTACCAAAAATTGTATGGTTATCAACTCACCATATCTAACAGTGAAGAGTTGGCTAGTCCAAAGCAAACGGCTATTGGTAAAGACATATCAAATCTATTGATAGCTAATAGTTTGCTAAAAACTATATGTGAGTTATAATGTTTGAAATTTATAAGTTCATACTGTTCTTTGAAAAATTTTGATAATGGTTTGTACTGCTAGTGCAAAGTTTGTACTGCTCAACTAGCCGTTGTAATTGTTGTGTCAGTAATTAATTTTTGATTAGAAACTAGCCGTTGAAAGTTCGTTGCGATTTTTACTGATTAAATTACGGTTTTTGAGGGATCCTCTTCTAGATATTTTAACTTTTATTATATTATAATCTTATCCTAAAATAAAAGTTACCATATTCTTTAAGTCGGTCAATAGAAACCCTAATACTCTCAATAATATCTCATTTCACTTTCATCTTCTACTTTCTAACCAAAATTTTCACTATTCACCACAGTCAAATCAATTTTTACTGAGAATATTATGGCTAATTTGGATTTTATCAAGACTCACAACCAAGTTGCTTTTCTTGAGAAAACAGAGGAAGGGGATGGACCGAAATTCTATGAGATTGTGGATTTCCTCAACCACTCTCACATAAGGTATGCTCTAACTGTTTCCCCTTTTCTTATTGTCTCTCATATCACACAGTTTTGGCAAACTGCCATTGTCAAAATTAGTGAAGAGGAAGACACAGAAATTCACTCTAAAGTGGATGGCATATCTTTTGTTGTTACCGAATCTACACTTAGGAGACATCTTAAGTTGCAAGATTCAGATGGTATCAACAATATGCTAAACATTGAAATTTGGGAAGAACTTACCAGAATGGGGTTTGATACATCCAATCAAAAACTCACTTTTCAAAAAGGATGTTTCTCCCCACAATGGAGATTTCTTATCCATACTCTCTTACATTGTTTAAGTCCCAAAAGAACATCATGGGAGCAATTCAGTAGCAATATTGCTATTGCCCTCATATGTCTATCAACAAACAAGGTGTTTAATTTTTCAAAATTCATATTTGAGAGTATGGTTGCAAATGTAAAAAGTAAAACAAAATTTCTTATGTATCCAAGATTTGTTCAATGCTTTCTGAATAAGAAAAAGAATTTACTTAAGAAACATAAAGAAGTTTTTCCTACTCCTAGCCTACAACAAAAGGTTTTTCAAAATATGGCTATGGCTAGTAGATTGTTTAATGGGATAGAAATACCTCTTTTTCCTGAGATGCTATAACATGATGAGGATGAAGGGTCAGTAAACCCAACTGATCCCCAACACACATCCATTGCCATTCCTGAAAGAACCCATACACCCTAGTCACCACAACTTATCAAAGAAGAACCAGAAAGGAGACTATGATTGCTCAGTCTAGTCCTCCTACTCCAACTTTTGAAGCAGATGAGCCTATCTCTCAAGATAGTATGGATGGGGCTTACACTACTACTAAGCAGGACAGTGTAAACATAGATAAGACCCTTACCATGGCAACACTTAATGTGCCAAGTCCTCAAAGACTTGACACAGGTAGTGAAATCCCAAGCCAAACTGTACAAATGGGTGGTTTAGGAGTACATCCTAGTCTAACTAGGGTGGAAACTAAATCAATGCCCCTTGATTCACCTCTCTTAGCAGGTAACACAGCTAGAAGTGATAAGGGCAATTCTAAACTTGATGAATTGACGGATCTCTGTACCAAGTTATCAGCCAGAGTGGAATCTCTGGAGGAAGATCTAAACAACCACAAGACCAACTTTGCCAAGGTGTATACCAAATTGACTCTCAAGGTGAAGAAGTTGGAAGATCAGCTAAAGAGGAAAAGATCAAAGGTGGTGTTAGATGATGATTCTTCAGATGATGGTTTAGACAGTTCAGATGATGATGGTGGTGATTCTCCCAAACAGGGGAGGAAAATGAGAAAATTGAGGAAATCTGGGAAAGAACAAGGGGAAGAGAGATCTGGAACTCAGGGGAGGAATGAAGAAGGAACAAGCAGATTGTTTGAGGAAGGTACTAGTGGAAATGAAAATGAGGAAGAAGGTACTGATGAGAAAGAACAAGTTACTGTTGAAGCAGTGGAAGCAGTACAAACTGATGAAGTGCCAAAGGAAGCAGTACAAACTGCTCAAACTGCTAAAGACAAGGGCAAAGGAATTTTGATTGAAGAATATGAGCCTTTGAAGAAGGTAGTTAAGAAAAGAACTCAGATGCAAATAGATCATGATGCTGAAGTGGCAAAGAAAATTCAAGAGGATGAACAAGCAAAAGAACAAGCACAAATAGATCTTGATGCAAAGTTAGCTAAGAAGTTGTCTGAAGATGATTTAGCTGATGTGATTGAGTTTATGGAAGCAACAAGATTGGAAAAGATGGCTTCAAATTCTCAGTTGGATCAAGAACAATTTAATGAACAACTACAATACCTGATAGAATCAGATCCAATTGTGAGAGCACAAGGAGTGCAGCTTCTTAAAGATAAGAGTTTGAGCACAGAAGAGAGATCAGCAAAGCTTACTGAGTTCATTCTATCTAAGAATAAAGAAGTTGCTTGGAGTGATCTTATGCAGAGAATAAGGGATAGACAAAAGAAAGGCTACAAGAAGAGGATGCCTACTAGGAAAGAACAGATAAGCTTTATGAAGAGTTATTTGAAAAACCAAGCTTATTGGAAGATGAGTTACTTCAAAGGGAGATCAGATGAAGAGATTGAGAAAGCATACTATGAAGCTTATGCAAGACTTAACAGGCCAATTACAAAGGATTTCACAATAGATACTGAAAAAGGTAAAAGGAAAGAAAAGAGATCCAGAGGTGTTAGAGTCTGTTACAGCAAAGAAACAAAAGACTGGAGCTAAGGGATTAACTGATGAGCAAATCAAGAACATGATTTTGGTGGTTCCTGAATCCACAAACATCAAACCATTACAAACAAAACACCCTATTATTGACTGGGAAGTATTCTCTGAAGGAAGAATGAAAGGGTGGAAGATCATAAGAATTGGTGGAGTTTCTGAGAAATACAAGTTATTTGAAGATTTGCTTAAGGGATTTGATAGGAAAGATCTCAATCAGTTGTGGAACTTAGTACAAGACAGGTTCAGAATTGCAGATCCTATTGAAGATAAAGATAAAGAATTATGGGTACAACTGAAGAGGATTTATGAACCAGATGGTGGAGAAGCAATATGAAGATTTCAAGCCCAGATCAAGGATGTTACATGGAAGCTTTTTGATACATGTGGTGTTCATAGAATATCTACTACAGATGGTTTGGAGATCTACATGTTAGTTGAGAAAGACTACCCTCTCAGAACAGCTGTATTGGTTACTTTAGTGCATTCAAAATTGGAAGTTGAAGCTGATTCAGAGATGGCTGATGTGTTGATCAGAAGGATGTTTGAACTTGCAGAACAGAGAAAGGCATATACTAAAAGATTAACATGGTAATGTTTGGAAGAATCCCCCCATCAGTGTTAAAGTTTAATTCGAAGAAACTTATTGATTTGGAGAGAAATCATAAGTTTAGAGGAGGATTGTTAGGAATTAAACCTAACAGTTCGTACTGTCAGCTATAAGTTAGTACTGTTGATGATCATATTGAAGAATACACTAACAGTACTAAGTCAGTTAGTATTGTTAGCATACAAAGTTAGTACTGCTTATATTTTTGTAAACTTGTAATAGATAATTATAGAAAGGATTTTGTGTATATCCTACTCATATAGAATTATAGTTATCTTGTACAGGAATCCTTGGTTTATAAAAGGATATCCTATGGTCAGGTTTAGATATATCGTTTTGTTAAGATTCAAGGTTTATTGTAACCCTAGTGATAGGAGATCACTCGTATTATTGAGATAATAATATTGAATCGTTGGAAGTAAAACCATTGTCTTCATTATTCATACATATTGATTACTGTTTCATTCATACATCACACAAACAAATCTTCTAAGTGTTAAGTAGTAAATTCCGCGTGCTAGTTAATATTACTCATAGTATCTATCTAACACAAGGCGTGTGTCTAGATCCTCTCACCCTCCAATATTGACTCTAACGGGAAAAACTACCGTTCAAAAACTTGCAGATAAGCTAAGCAATGCAACTGCATGTTGAAGTTCAAGAAGGCTACATGAGCAACTTGAGGTACAATATGTTAATATTAACACATCTAATATTGTTTATAATATTCTTTTGTTAGCCGTTGGACTATCGTAGATGCACGCCTAAGCGAGTAAACTATTGTTAGAATAAGTACTTTTAAAATTCGACACGACATGCATACGACACATAAACTCCTTTAATATGTTGTACAAGTCCATGAGGTACTGAGTATATGGCTAACGGGTCACTTAGGCATGTTCTTATAAAAAATAACCGGTTTGCTGTTTGGATTTTATATGCGTTGTCAAATTCTTTTTGCCTACCCATGTCAGGTTGAATTGAGGAGTTTTGTGGACTTTTTTAATAGCCGAATGAACGGGGTGTTTGGGATCGTGTTAATAATTGAATTAAAGGGGTGCTTGGGACTATTTTTACAATGGAATAACAGGGTGTCTATTTTCGATACTATGGGACTCATAAGCTGTTAAAAGTGAGCATATAGGCTTCGCAGGTATAAATAAGCAATGTAACTAAGCGAATATTGAATTAAAATGAACAGACCTCTACTTATAAATATATTTAGCAATACCAAACAACCCACTAATATTTGGATAAATGAATACACACCTACTTTACATGTGGTTTTTAGTTTGGATATTTGTGTCTTCAGCTTTATCGAGTACTTTAGATATATGTGTAAGGAAACTAAAATGTTTCAGTTGCAGGAGTAAGGATGACTCTAAGTATATAGATTTCAAAATATACATGTGAAGAATCTGTTACATGTACATGTAACATATGGTTATGTGTAATACCTAAAATTTCAAAACATGCAAAATTACCAAATTGCCCTTGTAACTTAAAATTTCACTTAATAATGGTATAAAACACCAAATAAATCACAAACTCTTGGAAATTAACAACATATGAAGTAAAATAATTTTTCCATGAACATTTTAATATTTTACATGTCCTAAAAATACTTGTTACATCACTAAAAATATACATGGGCCGAATATATTTTTATTTTGTGTTCACTTCCTTTTTAAATAATTAAATATATATAATTAATGGATAAATGTTATATAAATTGAGAAAATATCTTGGCAAATCAGAGATTTATCTCATTTAATCTTCCTTGGGCCGAAATCCATGGTCTCTCCTCATCTATATACACGGTTTGTGTATATTCTATTTTTATATCATTCCTTTAAACCCCAAAAACCTAACCGATCCATCCAAAAACTCCCAAGTCGACACCACAAATTTTCTGCACTTTCTTGGTATTTTTCCTGGATTTCTTGGAGCTGGAAGAAGGCTAGAAAAATAGGAGATCGATTTATAGAAGCTTGGGTTGCTCGTTCTTGAAATTCTTGCTCGTTTTCTTGCTGCCGAGAGGTATAAAACTCCTACAGCTCATTCGATTGATCTAATCATTATCTAGTATTTTTGTGAACTTTTTTACATCATATATGATCTATATAAAATAGTATATTCGATCCATGCAAGCTTTTTGGGCTGTTTGGAATTAAACGAATTGTAAACCCTAAAAGCGTACAAAAACTAGAACCGACTCTATATGATTTTTATAAACCTCAAACTTATTTTTATAATCTGTAATATGACATATGTGATCTGTAAAAATTGTATTCAAATTGATTTGAAGCCTAGATCAATAATTCGTGAATTATTTTGTCATATGTTAAACCGGCTAGAAAATAAAAAGGAAAACATGGGTCGAATGGATTAGGGTTAGGGTTCTTGGTGTTAGATTTAGTATAATTAATGCATATTAAGGTTGTTTTAATGATTGGTGATGATTGGTAAATTTAGGGTTAGGGTTTATGTTTTTAAATTAAAACCAATTGAAAGAATTAAAAGTTTTGGGTGTGTTTTTTAATTTTATAAACTTGTGCGGTATTTTTGTAAGATACTTTGGACTAGGGATAATTCGTATAAAATATTGTATAGGGGTATTATGTGTAAATTTGTAACTAAAAGGTTTAATGGGTAAATTATGTAATTATTAGAAGTCGAATTGAAAATTAAAGTAATGGAGGGACCTATTTTGTAAATTAGGTAAAATAAAGGTCAATTCGTATAAATATTACTTTTAGGGGTGTAATGTGTAATTTTGGATAATTGAAGGCTTAATGTGTAAATATAAATATTATAAGGATTGATTTGTATTTTAAGTAATTAAAAGGGTTTAATTTGTAAATTAATTAATTATAGGGTCTAACTTGTAAAATTGTTAACATTAAAGGATTTGAATTGTAAATATGGGAAGCTTATGGATTAAAATGAATAACTTGTATAATTGCATTTTAACCCTTTATCTTTGGCATATTTGCACTTAAAACCCTAAAATATGGAAAGTTGTCATAATTAACCCTAAACTATTATAACTTGCTAAAATGAATCCTATTTCCATAATAATACTTATTTAATGACTTAACTTAAAATTATAATAGTTAAATCTTTCTAATTATGGAAACCTGCTAATTATGGAAACTTGCTAAATAAGGAAACTTTCGAATAATGGAAACTTACTAATTTTGGAAACCTGCTATAAATGGGAAGTTACTAAAAATGGAAAGCCGACTTAAAAGAGAAATCTGATTTGAATAAGGTATTGATAATAAGACAATCATGAATGCGTGTAGATTCGCTGAAGATGGAGTTTACTTCGGGTCTTTATGTTTCTAGTTGTATTTTCACGTGCGGTATAAGGTACAGATATTCTACCCTTTCTCAGTAAGGGTGTTTTCGTTCTCTTGACTTCTGATCTTGATTCATTAGGTGTAACACCTAAAATCCGAAAGCATGTAAAATTACCAAAATGCCCCTGCTAGTTTAAAATTTAATTAAAAGCTTATAATGTATCAAATAAATTCCAAACTTCTGGAAATGAACAAGTTATGATCCCAAATAATTTTAACAACATCATTTAACATTTATACAAGTGGCAAAATTACCTTTTTACCCCTACACAAATCGTGTATAATTTAAATATATTAAATATGACATTTTAAATTAAGAAATATGGAAGATAAGAAGCAAAATCAATCACCACTAATCCCAACCATAATTTCCGAGATTTCTGGTCCAAATTCCCCCCCCCCTATGACTCGGCATTCCATATTAAAAACCAATCCATTATCTTCCTTCAAAACCCTAAATACCGATTGATAAGAAAACACACAAAGAAATTCCATAGCCTCCATTCGGCTATCCAAAATTACCAAAGAATTTTTCTGAGTTCAAACACAATTCAAGGAGTCCTAGAAAAATCGTGTTGAGTTCGTTTGTTGCCCGGTTCGTTGGTGGTGGATTTATTCCTATCGATAACTCATTTTTAAGGTATAATTCGTATCAATTTAACTAAGCTTCATAAAATTCGTTTCTTATTTTTCCTGAGGTTCTTATACCATATGTGATCTGCGAAAAATGTGTACAAGGTGATTTGATCCCATTTGGAGTCGTGGTGAATTCTTTCCTTGTCGAGTATCCATCCGAGAAGCAATAAATTGTGTGGCCTTATTCACTCGTTCTAAAAATCTTCTGGTATTTTTCCCAGCCTCTAATGATCGTATATATCCTAAGAAAAATAATAAAAATGACCCATGCATCGTATATAATTCGTATGGTAATTCTTGTGTTTATAAACCCTAGAATCGAAATAAATCTAAATATCATGCATGCGATTTTTCCTGGACTAGTGAATAATTTTCGTGGCCTCTATGATCATAATACAACACTAGAAAAATACTCATTTGATTTATTGAGGCTTAAAACTATTTTTGGTGAAACTATGTTATAATCGGCAAAAAGGAAAAATAAGAACAAAAATACCTAACGAGGGAACTAGGGTTCAAAAAGGATAGGATCTGATCATAAGTGAATATAAATGATGAGTAAATGATTGCATAATGATTGGGGTCGATTAGGGTTTTATTTTGTTAAGAATGGTATTTAACGATTTGGAAATTAAATATAAAGGGGGTGTTTTGTAACTTTTAAAACTCATGGGCTATTTTTTTCATGTTCTATAGATCATGTATAATCTGTAAAAATTATTAAACGGAGGGCATATATGTAAAATTCATGAGATAATGAATTTAGTTGTAATTATTAATTCGATTTGGAAATTAAATAAATATAGGGACTAATCATGTAATTTCTGAAAAGTGGAGGTCGATTTGTATTATGAATGATATTCAGGGGCTAATATGAAAATTTGGATAATTATTGGACTAAAGTGTAACTATTATAAATTAAAGATTAAAAATGTAAACTTTAAGGTTAAATATGTAACTTTATTAAATGGAGGGACCTATTGTATAAATATTGAATAATTGAAGGTCTAATCGTATAACTCACTAAAATAAGTACTCATTGTGTAAATTTGATAAACCAAGGGTTTAATGTGTAATTATGCATGTTTGAAGGTTTAAAATGTAAATTTGGAAATACAGGGGTGTAAAATGTAATTTGTGGAAACCTGAGGACCAAAGGTGTAATTATGATAAAGATACTTTATTTCCAGCAAATATTGATCTAATTAAGCTATGTACTAAATATTTCTAAAAGTGGAAACCTTCTAATTATGGAAACTTTCTAAAAGTGGAAACTTACTAAAAAGGGAAAGTTACTTAAAATGGAAAGATGGTTAATTAAGAATGATTTGTAATCCCCTTCTACTCCTTTAGGTGTGAAGAAGGAGAGACTTTGAGTTTTCCCTCATTCCTGTGCTTGTTTCTATTTTTGCTTTCGACATAAGGTACGGATACTCTGCCCTTGTTTCTGTAAGGGTTCCTATACACTATACAGTGATGATGACTTATGATTCTGTTAAGTTTTCCCCAAGCCATTGCTATGATCCCCATTTGTTTATGATCCTTTGCTTGTAAACCTTGATCTGTTGAACCTTTGATTTGGACCTTTGACACTAGTTCTGAACCTTTGATATGAACCCTCTGTTATGAACCTATTATGATGAACCTTATGATATGACACATTTGATATGATATGACTCTTAGTTTGATACCCGAGCCACCTTTCTGTTACCTAGCCAGGAAGGTAACCTGGCCGTGTCTGTGATGCACCACTGGCATGACTCATGTGTGGGTGAGTGATTCCTCACACCGTCCCCATTCTGATTATGATATGCGCATTACTTTGATTATGATTATTTATGTTCTGGGGGGCGTATGGATTGCAATCCTAGATCTGATCTGTTTAGTGGATTTAACTGTATATGCTATGATATGATTTGTCTGGTGACTGGTGCTGTGTGCAATACACGCCTTTCACAATTTATCTGGGAGCTGATCACTCCATTTGATACATGAGGTCACCCCTCATATTATCACAGCCTAAGAGGTATCCCCTCTGCATGTGTATGATTATGAGTATGATATGATATGTTTCTGGGCTCGTGGTAGATGACTATCCTATTCTTCTCTTATTACCCATTTGTTCTGATTTATACCTTATGATATTTCCCAGTGCTTCATTATATTTCTGCTTCATTATCTTGTTGTATTATGTATCTGTTCACTGAGCTTTGTAAGCTCAGCCGCACGTTTTCTTTTCCGTGTGCGGCAGGTATCTAGCTGGGAGATGGATTTATGCTTGGGATGAGAGTTAGTGGAGCTTTTGCCTTAGATGATGTCCTACCCTAGTCTTACCATTTTGTTTCAGCATTTTGATATTGGATTTATTTCGTTATGTATTTCCTTGGGATTATTTCTTCCTTTCATTTGAGACTTATGTATTGAATTCCAGTCGTGTTGACTTGGTTTATTTAATGATTATGTTTATTGGCTTCCGCTGTGAATATGTATGTATGCTTTGATTTGTCACCATAATGTGATGCTTCTACCCTTGCCGGGTTGGGGTGTTACAATTATGGTATCAGAGCCCAGGTTGCGACCTGTCGTACATAAGCTTTGGCCTGTGAAACATGTGGACCATAGGATTTGACCCTTAAGTTTTAAGTTTTGACTGGTGAGGCTTTGGGTAGGCATAGGTTTCTGTTTCGTCTTCCATTTCGTGCTTATTTTCCCTTATGTTTTGCTAATTCTTTTCATGATCATTCAGATGGTGAACACTCGCTTTACTCAGTACACTAATGGGGATGATGGCCCCAATTTTGAAGAGATGATAGCCGCTGCTGTGGCTGCTGCTCTTCCGCGAGTGGTGACTGAGGTCACCAATAATATCAGGAATGGGGCTGGTCCTTCTGGAGGTGGTGGTGGTGGCGATGCTCAACCCACTGCTCCACCCGCTGCTCCCCCAGCTGGTATCCACGTGTGGATCGAGAGGTTTAACAAGCTAAAGCCTCTCTCTTTCAGGTCCGCTGCTACTCCCCATGAAGCGGAGGACTGGATCACGCATATCGAGAAGTTGTTTCGTGTTCTGGGATGTGCTGACGAGTTTAAAACTCGTTTGGCCACATTCAAGCTAGAGGGTGATGCTCAGAATTGGTGGACTGCTCTTGTTCAGGCCAAAGGGGATGATTTTGCTGAGACTTGTTCGTGGGCAGATTTTATTGAGGCGTTTTATAAGCAGTACATTCCTATGGCAGAGCAGCTGAGGTACGAGAGGGAATACGGGTCTATTCGTCAGGGTGATCATGAGTCTTCTGGAGATTTCATGCAGCGTTTCTTACGTCTGGCTAGTTTCGTGGGGCCAGAGGTTACTGGGGATTCTGTTCGACAGGCTCGTCACTTCAAGTGGGCTCTTAAGAAGTGGGTGTTAGACCGGATCGTTAACACTCCATTTGATGATGTGGCTAGTGTTCAGGATGCCGCGCGTAACATCGAGTTGTTACATGCGGACAGGGTGTCTAATAAGCGTGATAGGGATGGTAACCGGGTAGATTTTCGGGGTCGGCAGGACCAAAGGCAGGATTCTCGGGGTCATGGTCGTCAGGACCAGAGACAGGATTTTCGGGGTCGCCAGGACCATGGGCATGATCAGCAGGGTCGCCAGGACCGAGGTGGTGATTATAGGCGACAGGATTCTAGGAACCAGGGCCGACAGGATTATGGTCGGTATGGTGGTGACCGTCAGGGTCAGGGTCAGGGTGGTAATAACCGGCGTAGGGATCCTCAGCAGTATCAGCAGTCGGGATCTTCGGGTCAGAGGGGTTCTGTTCAGGCTCTACCTCCTCCTCCCTTATGTACTACATGTGGGAAACCACATCCGGGTCCTTGTTACAAAGCTTCTGGTGGTTGCTTCTCTTGTGGATCTACATCGCACAAAGTCAAGGACTGTCCTAAGAAGAATGTTGGTGAACCTAAAGTCGATACTAGGACCGCTCCTAATTCAGGCCGGGTCTATTCTTTGACACGTGACCAGGCAGCTAGCACCTCAGGTACTATTACGGGTTTTCTGTATATTGGAGATCGTATTGTTTTCGTTTTATTTGACACTGGTGCTACACATTCCATAATATCCACATCACTTGCAAATAAAATAAACGTAAACCCAACTCAATTAATGAACCGAATATCTATTGCTACCCCGATGAAAACTCATGTGATTATTGATGTTGAGTATGTTAATTGCCCTCTCCGTTTCGATGATCGTATTCGTCCTGCGAACCTTCTTCCCATTGATATGGTTGATTTTGATATCATTCTGGGCATGGACTGGTTAGCTGCCCATAAGGCGACCATTGATTGTTATGCTCGTACGGTGATCTTTGGAAATCTTCATTATCCTGATTTTGTTTATTCTGGTTCCCAACCTCTGAAATCTGTAAAGATCATTTCGGCTATGAAAGCCCGGACATTGATTTCGCATGGCTGTCTTGGTTTTCTTGCTTCTATTAAAGATACCTCTGTTGATGTACCTAGCATTGATAGTATTCGTATTGTGCGCGATTTCGCCGATGTATTTCCGGATGAACTTCCTGGCATTCCTCCGGTCAGGGAAGTCGAATTTAGCATTGATCTGATTCCGGGTGCTGAACCCATATCTAAAGCTCCTTACCGCATGGCACCGATTGAATTAAAGGAATTAAAGGAGCAATTGCAGGAACTGTTGGAAAACGGTTTTATTCGTCCGAGCGTATCTCCTTGGGGTGCTCCCGTGTTGTTTGTTAAGAAGAAAGACGGGAGCATGCGTCTTTGTATCGATTATCGGGAGCTTAACCGCATTACTATTCGTAACCGCTATCCTCTTCCTCGCATTGATGATCTGTTCGACCAGTTGCAAGGGGCGAGGCATTTCTCTAAAATCGATCTAAGGTCAGGTTATCACCAGCTTAGGGTGAGGGAGCAGGATGTTCCCAAAACGGCCTTTCGGACTCGGTATGGTCATTATGAATTTTTGGTTATGCCTTTCGGGTTGACCAATGCTCCGGCTGTATTTATGGACCTCATGAACCGGGTATTCCATGAATTTCTTGATAAGTTCGTCATTGTCTTCATAGATGATATCCTTGTGTATTCTAAAACCGAGGCGGAGCACGAGCAACACCTTAGTATGGTTCTGGAGATTCTTCGACAGCAGCGATTGTATGCAAAGTTTTCAAGTGCGAGTTTTGGTTGGATCGTGTAGCTTTCTTGGGTCACATTGTTTCTGCAGACGGCATCACGATGGATCCGGCGAAGGTTGAGGCTATTACAAAATGGCCAAGACCTACAAATGTGACGGAAGTGAGAAGTTTTCTGGGGCTCGCTGGGTATTATAGGAGATTTGTTGAGGGCTTTTCGCGTCTTGCTTTGCCGTTGACACAGTTGATGAGGAAAGGGGAAAAGTTTATTTGGACTGATGAGCGAGAGAGTAGTTTTGAGGAGTTGAAGAAGCGGTTAGTGTCTGCACCTATCTTGACTCTTCCATCGGGTTCCGGCGGTTTTTCAGATTTATAGCGATGCATCGAAGAAGGGTTTAGGATGTGTCTTGATGCAGCACGGGAAGGTGATCGCCTATGCTTCGAGGCAGCTGAAGCCTTACGAGGTGAACTATCCGACGCATGATCTAGAGTTAGCAGCTGTGGTTTTCGCGCTAAAGATTTGGCGCCATTATTTGTATGGAGAGACTTGTGACATTTTTACCGATCATAAGAGTCTTAAATACATCTTCACCCAGAAAGAGTTGAATATGAGACAGAGGCGTTGGCTAGAGCTTCTGAAAGATTATGATGCTATCATCCAGTATCATCCCGGTAAAGCAAATGTAGTCGCTGATGCTCTGAGTAGGAAATCCGGTATGATTGCGAGTTTGGAGTTTGAGCCCCGTATTTTGCATGATTTAGAGCTTCTTGATGTGGAGTTTTGTTTCGTGGTCATGGCGGTTATTGGGCTAGCCTTACGGTGGAGTCCAATCTTATCTTGCGAATTAAGGAAGCCCAGAAAGAGGATGGTGAGCTGTGGTCTATAGTTCAAAATGTTGAGGACGGCAAGCAATCAGAGTTTAGAGTTGATGATTCCGGTGTAGTGTGGTTTGAGGATCGTCTCTGTGTTCCCAACGATCCTGAGCTTAGGGAGGCTGTTCTATCAGAGGCTCATAGTTCCCCTTTTACTATACATCCTGGTTCTACCAAGATGTACCGGGACCTTAAGCAACATTTCTGGTGGAGTGGCATGAAACAAGATGTGGCTTCGTTTGTATCTAAGTGTTTGACTTGCCAGCAGGTCAAGATTGAGCACCAGAGAGCTAGTGGGTTGCTTCAGCCGTTGGAGATTCCGAAGTGGAAATGGGAGGAAATTTCCATGGATTTTGTGACTGGTTTACCTCTTACTCGTAGGAAGCATGATGCGATTTGGGTGGTCGTCGATCGACTAACCAAGTCTGCTCACTTCCTCCCTATTCGTGTGGACTACAGTGTTAGTAAATTGGCGGACATATTTCAGCAGGAAATCGTTAGGCTTCACGGTATGCCTACGGCTATTATATCAGATAGGGATCCACGGTTTACATCTCGCTTCTGGAAGGGATTGCATAAGGCATGGGATACGCGCCTTAAGTTCAGTACAGCTTTTCACCCTCAGACGGATGGTCAGTCGGAGAGGACCATTCAGACTTTAGAGGACATGTTGAGGGCATGTGCCTTAGAGTGGACTGGTAGCTGGGACGATTATTTGTGTTTGGTAGAGTTTGCTTATAATAACAGTTGGCACGCGAGTATTCGTATGGCTCCTTTCGAGATGCTATATGGTCGGAAATGTAGGGCTCCGGTTTGTTGGAATGAGGTTGGTGAGCGCGTTATTGAGGGTCCAGAGTTAGTTCAGATCGCAACTGAGAAAGTGGATGTTGCTAGGGAGAAGTTAAAGGAAGCTAGGGCTCGTCAAAAGAGTTACGCTGACAAGCATAGGCGTGACTTGGAGTTTCGTGTTGGTGATCGGGTATTTCTTAAGGTTTCGCCTTTCCGAGGGGTTAAACGTTTTGGAATTAAGGGCAAGCTCAGTCCTCGATTCATCGGACCGTTTGAGATTTTGGATCGCATCGGAGAAGTTTCGGATCGTTTGGCTCTTCCTCCGCAGTTATCACATGTTCACGACGTCTTTCATGTATCTCTCCTGAGGGGATACAATTATCATCCTCTGCATGTGGTGTCTTACCCTTTTGATCAGATCCAGCCAGATATGTCTCTTCCGGAGGAGCCGGAAGCTGTCCTTGATCGCCAAGAGCGAGTTATGAGACGTAAAGTCATTCCCTTTGTTAAGATTCTTTGGCGGAACCACCCAGAGCGGGAAGCTACCTGGGAGACCGAGGAGTCTATTCGAGCTAGTTATCCTCATTTTGTTTTCTGATTCTGGTATGTCTCTATTTTGTTTCCGATTCGTTTCATTCTGATTCTTTGCAAATTTCGGGGACGAAATTTTTCTTTTTAGAGGGGAAGAAGTTGTAACACCTAAAATCCGAAAGCATGTAAAATTACCAAAATGCCCCTGCTAGTTTAAAATTTAATTAAAAGCTTATAATGTATCAAATAAATTCCAAACTTCTGGAAATGCAAAAGTTATGATCCCAAATAATTTTAACAACATCATTTAACATTTATACAAGTGGCAAAATTACCTTTTTACCCCTACACAAATCGTGTATAATTTAAATATATTAAATATGACATTTTAAATTAAGAAATATGGAAGATAAGAAGCAAAATCAATCACCACTAATCCCAACCATAATTTCCGAGATTTCTGGTCCAAATTCCCCCCCCTATGACTCGGCATTCCATATTAAAAACCAATCCATTATCTTCCTTCAAAACCCTAAATACCGATTGATAAGAAAACACACAAAGAAATTCCATAGCCTCCATTCGGCTATCCAAAATTACCAAAGCATTTTTCTGAGTTCAAACACAATTCAAGGAGTCCTAGAAAAATCGTGTTGAGTTCGTTTGTTGCCCGGTTCGTTGGTGGTGGATTTATTCCTATCGATAACTTATTTTTAAGGTATAATTCGTATCAATTTAACTAAGCTTCATAAAATTCGTTTCTTATTTTTCCTGAGGTTCTTATACCATATGTGATCTGCGAAAAATGTGTACAAGGTGATTTGATCCCATTTGGAGTCGTGGTGAATTCTTTCCTTGTCGAGTATCCATCCGAGAAGCAATAAATCGTGTGGCCTTATTCACTCGTTCTAAAAATCTTCTGGTATTTTTCCCAGCCTCTAATGATCGTATATATCCTAAGAAAAATAATAAAAATGACCCATGCATCGTATATAATTCGTATGGTAATTCTTGTGTTTATAAACCCTAGAATCGAAATAAATCTAAATATCATGCATGCGATTTTTCCTGGACTAGTGAATAATTTTCGTGGCCTCTATTATCATAATACAACACTAGAAAAATACTCATTTGATTTATTGAGGCTTAAAACTATTTTTGGTGAAACTATGTTATAATCGGCAAAAAGGAAAAATAAGAACAAAAATACCTAACGAGGGAACTAGGGTTCAAAAAGGATAGGATCTGATCATAAGTGAATATAAATGATGAGTAAATGATTGCATAATGATTGGGGTCGATTAGGGTTTTATTTTGTTAAGAATGGTATTTAACGATTTGGAAATTAAATATAAAGGGGGTGTTTTGTAACTTTTAAAACTCATGGGCTATTTTTGTCATGTTCTATAGATCATGTATAATCTGTAAAAATTATTAAACGGAGGGCATATATGTAAAATTCATGAGATAATGAATTTAGTTGTAATTGTTAATTCGATTTGGAAATTAAATAAATATAGGGACTAATCATGTAATTTCTGAAAAGTGGAGGTCGATTTGTATTATGAATGATATTCAGGGGCTAATATGAAAATTTGGATAATTATTGGACTAAAGTGTAACTATTATAAATTAAAGATTAAAAATGTAAACTTTAAGGTTAAATATGTAACTTTATTAAATGGAGGGACCTATTGTATAAATATTGAATAATTGAAGGTCTAATCGTATAACTCACTAAAATAAGTACTCATTGTGTAAATTTGATAAACCAAGGGTTTAATGTGTAATTATGCATGTTTGAAGGTTTAAAATGTAAATTTGGAAATACAGGGGTGTAAAATGTAATTTGTGGAAACCTGAGGACCAAAGGTGTAATTATGATAAAGATACTTTATTTCCAGCAAATATTGATCTAATTAAGCTATGTACTAAATATTTCTAAAAGTGGAAACCTTCTAATTATGGAAACTTTCTAAAAGTGGAAACTTACTAAAAAGGGAAAGTTACTTAAAATGGAAAGATGGTTAATTAAGAATGATTTGTAATCCCCTTCTACTCCTTTAGGTGTGAAGAAGGAGAGACTTTGAGTTTTCCCTCATTCCTGTGCTTGTTTCTATTTTTGCTTTCGACATAAGGTACGGATACTCTGCCCTTGTTTCTGTAAGGGTTCCTATACACTATACAGTGATGATGACTTATGATTCTGTTAAGTTTTCCCCAAGCCATTGCTATGATCCCCATTTGTTTATGATCCTTTGCTTGTAAACCTTGATCTGTTGAACCTTTGATTTGGACCTTTGACACTAGTTCTGAACCTTTGATATGAACCCTCTGTTATGAACCTATTATGATGAACCTTATGATATGACACATTTGATATGATATGACTCTTAGTTTGATACCCGAGCCACCTTTCTGTTACCTAGCCAGGAAGGTAACCTGGCCGTGTCTGTGATGCACCACTGGCATGACTCATGTGTGGGTGAGTGATTCCTCACACCGTCCCCATTCTGATTATGATATGCGCATTACTTTGATTATGATTATTTATGTTCTGGGGGGCGTATGGATTGCAATCCTAGATCTGATCTGTTTAGTGGATTTAACTGTATATGCTATGATATGATTTGTCTGGTGACTGGTGCTGTGTGCAATACACGCCTTTCACAATTTATCTGGGAGCTGATCACTCCATTTGATACATGAGGTCACCCCTCATATTATCTGACTGCCTAAGAGGTATCCCCTCTGCATGTGTATGATTATGAGTATGATATGATATGTTTCTGGGCTCGTGGTAGATGACTATCCTATTCTTCTCTTATTACCCATTTGTTCTGATTTATACCTTATGATATTTCCCAGTGCTTCATTATATTTCTGCTTCATTATCTTGTTGTATTATGTATCTGTTCACTGAGCTTTGTAAGCTCAGCCGCACGTTTTCTTTTCCGTGTGCGGCAGGTATCTAGCTGGGAGATGGATTTATGCTTGGGATGAGAGTTAGTGGAGCTTTTGCCTTAGATGATGTCCTACCCTAGTCTTACCATTTTGTTTCAGCATTTTGATATTGGATTTATTTCGTTATGTATTTCCTTGGGATTATTTCTTCCTTTCATTTGAGACTTATGTAATGAATTCCAGTCGTGTTGACTTGGTTTATTTAATGATTATGTTTATTGGCTTCCGCTGTGAATATGTATGTATGCTTTGATTTGTCACCATAATGTGATGCTTCTACCCTTGCCGGGTTGGGGTGTTACATTAGGATTCCCCAAGCCATTGCTATGTTTCCCCTTGTATTGTGAACCTTTGATATGATCCACTTGATCTGAACCTTGCTTTGAACTCTTGCCTTGATTTCTTGTTTTGAACCTTGCCATGTTCCCTTGATACTTGACATACTTCGTTCATCACCTTTGACCTGAATATTCAAATCCTTGGACACCTAGAAGATTTACTTGATATTAAAAATGGATGTGGAAACTTTCTTAATTATATATGAAAATGTTTTGAGAAAAGCTATTTTAAAACGATGCGATACCACTTTTAAATGTAATTCTACTAAAGTTTTATGAAAATAACTTTTAAGGACTATCTTTATAAAAAACTGTTTTGAAAGACCATTGTTGTGAAAACTATTTTGAAAGATCATTTTTACTAAAACCATGATTAAAGGATTTATTTTAAATGAACTTTTAAATTGAACCTTTGCTATGATCTCTTGTCTTGAACCTTGACTTGAACCTTGATATACTTGAATTGGAAACTTGACTTGAACCACTTGAAATGGGAAACTTGACTTGAACAACTTGATATGGAACTTGAACTTGAACTTGGAACTTGAACTTGATAATTGATACTTGATACTTGACCCTTGACCCACAGTTTGAGATTACGAGCCATAACTAGGCATGATGGTTTCATGTCCATGTCATTGATGCACCGATGGCATGACTCTAGGGCAGGAGAGTGATGACCTGTCCCGTCCCTGACTTGATACTTGACTTGTTACGTAGAGGAAGACATTGTGGCCTACTGGGGCGTATGGATGCATCCTAGATTTGACTTGACTTGACTTGTTACTTGTTATACTTGGTGACTGATGGGTGTGTGCGATACACGTCTTTCACATCTTGGGAGCTAGCTACTCCACCCCTTGGAGGTATCCCCTCACCTTGTACTTGGTACCGAGGACTCCCCTCAGTACACCTTGCTATTTGATATTTGATTTGGGCTCGTAGTGGATTACTGTTTTTCCCTTTACCTTATAACCTTGTACTTAGTATTCCGAGGTCACCCCTCCGGATACATACTTGACCTGACACTTGACTTAATACTTGATTTGACTTGGGCTCGGGTTGGGATTACTTTTCCCTTTACTCTTATCTATTGTAGCTATTCCTTAACTCTTGGTATATCTGCATAACCTTTTATCTTTTATTTCCTCCCTAACTCTTGTTATACCTTGCATCGTTTCATTTACTTCACTATCCCATTTTTACTGCTTTGTTATCGTTATATCTGTTCACTGAGCTTTCGTAGCTCAGCCGCATTTCTTTTCCTGCGGCAGGTTTTAGTTTGGAAGGTGGGTATGAGTGGAGAGAACCTTGGACTTAGAAGACCTTACTAGCTATTGAAGATGAATAGAAGAATTTATATTTAGACTTACAAATTATTGTATTATAACCTTGTAGTTTCAGATTTTCCATTGTAACCCTTGAAATTCTATTGTATTATTTATGTTATATGCTTGTGTTTGTTCTGATATGAAACCATTATTGTGACATCTTTACCCTTGTCGGTTCGGGGTGTTACATTATGTCTCAAGTACCTGGTAAGTTTCTAATGTGGTTTTAAAGCCAAATTTTGTCAACGTTTCCTGCAGTTATTTGCAATCCAAACTGCCCCTGAAAAAGTTCAGTCCAAATAGGCCGATCCCAGACTTTTTAACCTTTTTTCTGTGCTTACTTTCTGTCCAAACAGCCTATTAAAAGGGTCTATCCAAACAGCCCCAAAACATTTTTTTAAACCTTTTTTGTGCTCTTATTTACTGTCTAACCAAAATTGAAATTATACGTGTGTCAAATGAATTTCTAATAGCAATACTGAAATTACACACTCTTGTGATCTCCTCATAGATTGCTTCTCCCTGAACTTATGTGTTCTGTTAATAAATGTGCAGATGGTACTTCGTTTTGCCAATCGTTTCTTCTAGCCACTCTGGAACCGCGACAACATCTCTAATATACAGGTGATGCTTCTTCTTGAATGTTTCTATGCGAGTTAGCTTTATATTTAACTTTGTAACATCTCTAATATACAGGTGATGCTTCTTCTTGAATGTTTCTACGCGAGTTAGCTTTATATTTAACTTTAAATACATACCCGATTCCTGCCACTAAGTTCCTATCCTATTCAACTTTTTACCTGTTTCTCACATAACTACATTTTAGTATAAGCAGAATATATACATAATAGATGAACATAAGGAACATTGGCTTTGATTATCCGGTATTTATCACTTGCATAACAACAATTTCGTTTGATAAAGTTCTTAAATGTAATTTAATATTGATAACGTTTTTGCTTTTCACTGTTGCATTCATGATTTTTTAGCCAACATTATTAAGTGGACTTTGTTACATTATTATGTGGACTTTCTTATGAAGACTAACATGTTTCATGTTACCAGTTGGTTCTTTGATGGAAATTGCTAAAGTTTATCCACTGGATGCTTACTTTTATAACCCTGACCATGTACGTGAAGATGTAAGTAGTATAGAAAAGTATCATGATTAATGACTAAAGCATTCAAAAAGCCCTATCATTTGCCTCTATTGATATATGTTATTGTATAATTGTATAATGTATGTGCTGGTCAAACCGGGACAATATGCCCTTGAATCGATGATGCTACTATATTTTGTTGTTAAGCAAGATTGTGCTAGATGTGTAAATCCATTGCTTTGCCCTTTTTTTTACATATGTGACGATAAGCTTTTAAAATAGTTGGTTTTTAAAAATGTCGTAGGAGTTCACTCAAAATGCAGGAAGATATGATGTCATATGGATCCAATGGTGCATTGGGCAACTTGCTGATGATGACATACTTAACTAAGTAAATTGTTCCTTCTGCGTTTCTTATTCGTTTTGGGTAACTTTAGCATAGTTTTTACTGTAAGATTCTTGAGCAACTTATGTGGAATGACTTTTGATGGATGGTAACCCTCTTTGCAGCTTAGGATTTTGAAAATTAAATGGCATATTAACTTGAATAGCTGCTTTTATACTGAATTATGTAGTAATGATATAAGGACTGATGCAAATTTTTATTACTGCTCAAATGAGTATCTTGGTATTATTGTAGCTGGTAAAGGGTTTAGCAATATTGTATTGGAGGTTTTGTTTTATATTGGTCACATTTTTAATTCTTTGAGTGGTATAAGCTAGAGATGTTGGGGTTATATATATTATGAAATGGTGATATAAAATGAAGTTGCGCCAAATTATAAAATAATGTTGTTATAGACGTTCGGGTAGAATGTTGGGGTTATATATTATGAAATGGTGATATAAAATGAAGTTGCGCCAAATTATAAAATAACGTTGTTATAGACGTTCGGGTAGAATGTATACTCTCTCTGTTAATGAATTTGCACTTCACAATTTTACTTGAAAAGGTAATTGCTGAACTTATTTTTCTTCTGCCATGAGGTTTTGATCAGTTGTTTTTGCATTATGAAGACCCCAAATTCTATCGATTTTATTGAATGTTTCTTTAGTTTTTACAATAACAGGTTCAAACATTGATCATTTGCTTTTGCGCTTATCTGATATTTATTGACGTATTTGTGGGCTTACAGGTGACCACCACGTGCAAGACAAGAAAGGTGAAAATAAGTGCAGTTCAATTTCAGATCACAACACATATAACAAACATCTAAGATACCAGGTAGCTAAAACACTTTTTGTTTAGATTGATTGGAAATGGCGTTTTGCCCGGAATATTGCTTTTGTCACAATAGCCAAATGGGTCAAAACGGGAAAAAAATATTTTTTTTAGAGTTATAACCGATTTTCATAGAAATTTGAAAGAATGGCAATGTTTGTAAGTTACGATTATGGATTATGTTGGTGATTTGCTTGGTTTGAATTTGCTCGAAAATAGTTGTTTTGCCCAGAAAATTGTTGTTATAGTATCTAGTTTTTTACTTACATTACCTATTAATACTACTTTGCTACATACCTATTTATTTTTCTATTTTTCTTATATAATACATGCGATGTATTATATACTTTGAACTATTTTATTTCTTTTTCCTCATTCGCGCTACCATCGTATCCGAACAAACCCTAAACTTGGCAATGATCGGCAAACCTATTTTTGGTTTTGATTGTAAGTTTCTTTTTATCATTTTATTAAATTGTTTTTGGTACATATTTGAAATTGATAATCAATCAACAACACTACTCTGACTTTGCACTAAGGATCCTTGACGGTGAATAATTGGTCTTTAACTGCCATGAATGATCTTGAATAATACCCAATGATTACGGTAAGCTTTAATAGTATTTAATCGATTTGGTTTATGTTATTGCTAATTTCTTTATGTTTATGATGTATTTATGTGATTCATTTCAAATTGATTTTTGATTTTTTTTTTTCAATTCAATTGATAATACATTTCTTTATGCCCGTTTATGCAGTAACATAAATAGATATTTGATTTCGGCATAAAGTGATTCGTGAGATTAAAGATAATTCTGCACTTGCAATGCATAATAGGTTTTGTTTTAGATACAATGAATTTAAGGTTTTCATTTTGATAATATGTTTTGTTTTTAGATACAATGAATTCAATGAGTAATTATGTTATCCGATTGAAAACTACAAAAAAAACCCTAATCGGATTTTTCATGGTATTTTCTGTTGTCGTACCTTTAATATGAAAGTCAGATGTTTTGTGACTTACTACCTACCGTTTCATTGTAAATGAAAAGTTATAGGTGGACTTATTTATTTATGTAATGCAGGATTTGCGGCCGGATCAGTTGAGGTACATGTGGCATTAAAGTATTTCAATCCATCTAACCACGATAATGATGGGTTTTTTAATGAATCAAGCTGCAAAAGGCCCTTTCCAATCCTTCAATGAGTAGAATCCTACAACAATTCTTACCAATAAATTATTCCCGTCTAATATATTTTATGCTTCTAATAATTTTTTTTCTATCTTATCCGGTGGCAAACCAGGAAACCAAAGCAACAAAGTCAAAATGTTATACAAAGCACAATGAGCGGATGAGCAAGTAAGCAAGCAGGTTCCAAACAGCCTCTAACTATATGATTACTTAAGCTTCAAAATAATGTCTTTTTTTATCCCTTTCATTATATATTTCTATTGAATTGTAATTATGTAATTAGTAAGATTGTTATTTGAAGAATTGGGTTGTTAGGGGGTGTTCGGAATTCGTGACAAGAAACTAAAACAAGTAGTCTACATTAAGCTGTTAACGCTAAAATTTGCGAATGGTGCAAATTCTTTTAAGTCCGGGAATAAGTATTTATGGTGTGGTGATATAGGCATATAAATTGCAACATTTCGAAACTTTGCATATTTGCATGACCTGAGGTAACTTGGACATAAGTTTATATTGAAGATTTATTACTTTCTACAGATATGTGTCTTGCAATACCCTTTTACGGTAAACCTGCTTTCCCTATGAACTAGAAGAGATGCATGACCAAGTACGTATGCAACACTTAATAGATGTTTTAAAAGGCCTAATATGTAATAGAGTTTTAGATTTTGATTTATTTTTCTTCCCATTGTATTTGGATTTCTTTGGTTTGCAGGTTAGAGTGAAACAAGGAACATCTGAAGTCTAGATTAAACGGTATGGGCTAGCGCCATAATTTCTTTGCCTTGCAGGTTAGAGTTAAACCTGGAACTTCTCAATTCATTTGTTGTCATCAACCTTCAGGTACAATTATATTTCACGGCAATATGTTACGAGGCCAAGAATATATACATCATTTAACCACAGTTCCATTGGACATGTATGTTGGTGTTTTCATGTGAAACTTTAATAATTAATACTTACGTTGCTGATTATCAGATTACTGTTCGAAAATGGAAGTGGATGCATTTTACAACTTCTAGAAAGCCTATTTTGGGTTGAAAGAAGTTTACGTAAGTTCATCCACACAATAACCTAAATTAACATTCATTTTGGTTTACCTTTTGTTAAATTTTGGTCACTTCTAAATAATAACAGAAACAGGTTCCAAAATAATAAGTAAAACATAATACGGTGACATTCAAGTAATTGAATGCAATTAAGAAGGTTTTATTGAAACAATTATTCAACAAGCTCACGTATTTCTTAGCTTGTGTCGTATTTTTAGAGACTGATTTTTTGTGAGTTTGTGTGGTTTGGGTTATCAATTTTTATATGACTAGATAACTGCATACAATATATTGATGATGGTTTGGGTTACACTAATTCTTTCTAATCTGTTGTTACAAAACGCAGACGCGATCCCATATGCAGTAAACAATGTTGAAATATGCAGTAGAACGCCAAGAGAACAAGAAGAGTGCCAACAGCGATCCCAAGAACAGTGCCAGCAATTGAGAACACTGTAAAGGCTGCGCGTGCAGGTTTGCCATATGCAGTAAACACTGTTGAAATTACTTATGGGGGCCACCGCGGGTGCGTTTGTATGCTAAAATGGGTGCGATCGGGTTCTAAAATAGGGGCTGAAATGAGATGGTTTAAGGTGATGAAACGAGAGCTTAAATCGTTGCGTGTTGGTGCTGAAATGGGGGCTGAAACGCTTTAGGGGCTGAAATGGGCGGGTTTGGAAGCTTGAATGGATGAGTTTGGGGCCTAAAATGGGTGTGTGGTTGGTGGCTGTAATGGGTTAGTCTGGGAGAAGAAATCGAGGCTCAAAAGGGTAGATTTCGGTGCTGAAATGTGTGCAGACGTTTGTGCGGTTAGATGCTGAAATGGGCGGGTTTGGTGGCTCAACTAGGGGCTGAAAGGGGTGACTTTTGGGTGTTGGAACGGGGGTTTCGATCTCCGTGTTTGGGAGCTGAACTGGGGTCTGAGATCACTACTTTAGGGGCTGAAATACGCGGGTTTGGACGCTCATATGTGTTTAGTTTGGACCCTCATATGATTGTGTTTCGGATTTTCGCAAGCTCTTTGATTAGGTTTTTTTTTTATAATATTGTTAGCTATATGATGAAGCTTTTTAAGTAGGACAAAATGTGCCCAAAGTTTGTTTTTAGGCCTAATAAAATCTACTTGGCTCATAATAATCGATGCATACAAGGTATGATTTAACTATATTCATGTTTCTCTGATTGTTAATTTTGATTTGACTGAATCGCACTGTGCGTTAAGAATGACTATGAAAGGACTGATCATTTCGTACTTTTGTGTAAGCGCATATATCATTTTCATAGTATTTAACGTTCTCCAGGATTGTTTATTGAAACCACCTAGAAAATGCACCTTCATAAATAGTTTTAATAAGCAATCCCAAACTACACCTTTGTATGCGGCAATTTAAATAAGTGAAATGAACTTTACAAGAAACAGTTTGAGGGAGCCATCCCAAAAATTTTTATTCTAACACCAATTTTAGGCCCCAAACTCATCCATTCAAGCTTCCAAACCCGTGACAAATTTTATTCTAACACCAATTTAAATAAGTGAAATGAACTTTACAAGAAACAGTTTGACAAATGATTTTCATTAAATGTCATGTTACATCTACTTTAAGAATTTAACTCGTGATTTCTCTTTTCCATTAGTATGGCCTAAAAGGATGACGATGAGATAGTAAAAGGATGATGACTTGATTAACTAAGGGTTTGTTTGTTAAATTTTTTTGTTAAGTCATCTTTAATTAAAAGATGACTTAATACAGAGACCTTCAGTTTTATTACTTAATATTTTCAATCATCTTTCTCTATTAAGTTACAAACAAACAGTTTTCATATAACTTAATAAATTCAGGCTTTTTCATATTAAATCAATTAAGTCGAATTGAAACACCACCTAAGCTATGTTCTCCGTTAACATAGCACCATCAATTCAATCTTTAGTGACAATAAATTCAAAAAAAGACCATCTTTCATGGGAATGCCATTGCATAAAACTTGACTAACGAGTCCGCGGTCAAGTCATGGTATTGCAGACTTAAGAGATGTGTTTTTTGAAACTTCTAAGGTCCCACACGTTGCGTGCTCCAACATTAAGATAAGTTGTATGGGTACCTAACGGGCTTACATTTGTAAAACAATTGTGACATTTTTTTAGCATTTACAGGAATAAGTTGTATGGGTATTTACACAGATTACAAAAAATTAATAATAAATATTGTGTGCAATATCGCTGTTTGAGGGAAGCATCAGTCGAGGGTTCTGAAATAGTTGTGTTTCACAAGAGTGAAATTGATTGTTTGTTGTCCCTACTTTTGGATAGTAAATTAATGGAATACTTTTTTTTAAGGTAACTTGTGTTTTATTGTTGTAATATGGTGTATATTTTCATATGTTTCATATTTTTTGTATGTATCAGTGTATGCTAGCCTCATAAAAGGTGATGCTCCTTAAACGGGTTTCAATGAAGTTGGCTAAAAGTAAGCAACGCAAAAAAGATATTCAGGCGAAGAAATGTTCGTTGACTATGTTTGTTCATGTGAAGCACTGAAGGTGAATATGAGTATTTTTGTGAAGATTACAAACTTTTTAACTAGATCTATTAAACTACAGTATTAAATGTATTAGTGCCTCATTAAATCTTTTGTCTTTTTAATTTCTCTCATGATACCGGGGTGTTTGATAGCATTTGCATGTAGTTTCATGCATGTCTATGACTGTTTACGACTATTAACCTTTAAGATGGTCTTAACTATCAAGTAAGAGGATTTTTGAGAGTTGAAGCTATGAATTTATGATTATTACTTTATTGGATGCTTGATCTAATGTGCAAACAATTTTTTGTTTACCTCTAAAGATCGTGAGGAAACAATATCGTGTGCTAGTGTCATTTGCCATGACAATAAAGAAGAGCCAAAGACAATCACTTTCAAAAGTTGGTTTGTATTCGCCACGTCCTGTTTTCACACATGGACAACTATACATGGCTCTTTCACGTGTCAAAAGCAAAAAATGTTTGAAGGTTGTTGTTTCTGATGTAGATGGTAATCTATCAAAAACTACTACAAATGTAGTCTATAAAGAGGTTTTTAAGGTCTATGATCAACGTTCAAGAGATATGTACAATATACATATGACACGTTTTATGCCACCAAGATTGAGAATTACACCATTTGATAAACGTTTACCTCTAAAGATAGTGAGGAAACAATATCCCATTTCGGTGCCATTCGCCATGACAATAAACAAGAGCCAAGGGCAATCGCTTTCAAAAGTCGAATTGTATCTACCACGTTCTGTTTTCACACATGGACAGCTATATGTGGCTCTTTTACGTGTCAAAAGCAAAAAAGGTTTGAACGTTGTTTTTCAGATGCGGATGGTAACCTATCAAAAACTACTATAAATGTGGTATATAAAGAAGTTCATCAAGGTCTATGATCAAACGGTTAATAGGTATGTACATTATACATATTACACGTTTTGTGGTATTTTTCTTATTTACACTTATTATAAATCCTAAACTTCTTTTACTTACATATTTTTAAAACTTATTATAAGTTCACTTAATGGATCTTTTGTTGAAGTGTTAGAATGGTCACTACATACATTTGCTTCTGAAGACAAACATATTGGAGATCACGTGGCAATGAACGTTTATTACACAGATGTTTACAAGCATTGTGTTTTATATTATCAGACACTTATAATTTATTATTCCATTACAAGAAAATTTCATAGTGTTTATGTTCATTTTTCTTTCTTACTTTATTCCCGTACTTATTTTTTTTTAATCAAAAACCCTCTAAAATCCCGTGGATTCCACGGGTCTATAAGCTAGTTCCAAAATAAAAAGAGATGCAATAATTTTAGGATGAAGAGAGTAATTAATAATGTACGAGTTTTCGAATATTTTGTTCAGAACTCTGAATGTCATGTTGAAGACTTTTTCAAAATATTTAAATTGGCGAGAGAAATCCTGACCCGGTATATTTGTTTTGAGTGGCAAGTTGACGATATCTTAGTGACATTTTGTCACCCGTCAAAAATGAACCCATCACCGATTTCAGTAATGCAATATTTAACTGATTGACTGAATGTTTGTATGAACGTTTGACATCAATGGGACAACGCCACCACGGTGCCATGTTGAGGTAATAATATCAAAATAACAAACTCTCTTTGGACGTAGGTTTTACTGGACACAAGATATATGTGTGGTTATACTTATTTATTACTCTTCACATTTTGAGATTTTTTTCATTTGATCTTAACTCACTAAAATAAATATAAAATGATAACACTACATAGACTTTTAGTTCCAGTGAAAAATTAAGAAATTTGAGAAATCTTGAAAAAAAATGAAGCCTTAATTCATGTTTTTACGGGTTTTTTTACGCTTTACTTGATTATAAGTAGATTTTTGATTCAAAGTTTTGAAAATGCAACAATTATTCATATTATTTGCAAAATATCATAAAAATGTCTTAAATCAGCTTACAAATTCGAGTGAATCTAAACTAAAATCATTATTGTGAATCTCCCCTTTGTATTAAATTAACAAAAAATATGTTCACGGTGCCATGTTGAGGTAATAATATCAAAATAACAAACTCTCTTTGGACGTAGGTTTTACTGGACACAAGATATATGTGTGGTTATACTTATTTATTACTCTTCACATTTTGAGATTTTTTTCATTTGATCTTAACTCACTAAAATAAATATAAAATGATAACACTACATAGACTTTTAGTTCCAGTGAAAAATTAAGAAATTTGAGAAATCTTGAAAAAAAATGAAGCCTTAATTCATGTTTTTACGGGTTTTTTTACGCTTTACTTGATTATAAGTAGATTTTTGATTCAAAGTTTTGAAAATGCAACAATTATTCATATTATTTGCAAAATATCATAAAAATGTCTTAAATCAGCTTACAAATTCGAGTGAATCTAAACTAAAATCATTATTGTGAATCTCCCCTTTGTATTAAATTAACAAAAAATATGCTCTTACGTATAAAAACTATAAATCAACTGTAAAACTCCAAATTTTACAGATTTGATTCATATATATTATCTTGCTATTAGAATCTTAAAAAAAGTCTTTTCGTTAATTTTTATTAGAAATAAGGACTTCCAGTGCAAATAGTTAACGGAAAAGGACTAACGGTGCAAAGATACTTAACGACAAGGACTAACGGTGTAAAATATAATTCAATGACATAAATTACTAATTTATCCTTGAGTTATTATCCTTAATTTCCAGGATTTAGTTCATATAGACACGTATGTTTGCGTGTGTTGGGACGTGGTTATGATTGGAGAAAAAGGAGGGAAAATATTTATCACTTCACTTTGCTCTAGGACCTCATTCCAAGAAGGATTCAAGGGTGTTTGATGGTGCTTTTAGGTGATCTTGCAAGTCTTATATGAGTTTTGATCAATTCTCATCAAAGGTTAGTTAGTTTTATGCCCTAATTTAAGTTTATGTTAATTAAATGTTATGATAATGTGAAGTTTTATGATCATAGATTATGATACCATGAATCATGGATTATTTTAGTATGTTTCGGGAATATTAATTAGTTACGTTTATGAATTTGCAAGAGTTTATGTGTACAAAACTTAGCTACTTCATGACTTATGATGAAGAAGTTTAGTTTATAAATTGAAGGGAGTGTTTGGCACATGACCAAAATAATGTTTAATTTAGCCCTATCGAAAAATGATCAACATGTTTAATAAGCTGAGAGTCCGCTTACGATTAGAATAGTTTATGTTTGGTTTTGGGTCGTTTTGGACATGTTTAAAAGTAGGACAGCATGTGCGCAATATTTAAATTCGATTTATCAAAGCACATGAATTGGAAATAGGGAAGTGGTGCAATGTTTTTGTGTCATTCTTGCTTCCATTGTTTTCAAAATCAGGCTTCTAAATTGCCTCCACTTTCCTCTTATCCTTAGGGCCGGTAGCAGTATCCTTCACGACGGTAACTGGAGTCTTGTTTTCCCCAGTCACAGAGAAAGCATAAAAGCATTTTTAAGAAACAAAACTGCAAATATTACGCAATTATGGTCCATGTATATGATCAATAAATGTTAATCATTAAAAGCATATAATATAATTGGAATACCTTGAAACCACCAAACCCAACAGACGAATCACCATTTACGCTACTAGACTGGTTGTTCACAGACTCCTATACAGTGGACAAAAGACAACTAATTAAGTTCGCCCTCTAAAAAAATAAGAAATGTTTCAATTACTCTTTATTTTATAGAAGATAACCTACCTTATTGCAAAGAACATTCTTTAGAAGCTCGGATATGACGTGCTTGTCATCCTTCATTTTAACGACGGTATAAACATACCATTCCCTCTCAATATTGTAATCGGCAACCTCAATCTTGAAGGCAAACTTCCTTCCCACAAGCTTTTCTAAAGCTTGTGGGAAAGCATCCACATCACGAGCCTCCGAAAAAGACATAGATAGTAAGAAATGTTCAAACTCATTAGTAATTTATATGTTACTAGCTTATAAACCCGTGATAAATCACGGGCGGCTTAAAAAAGTTTGCAATAAACATAGTTCAAACTATGTAAAAGAATGTTAATACTAAAGCAGAAAGCGAAATTTGCATAACTACATAATGAACAATCAATTATAGACCGGCAATTTGTTTTCACCCTCGGTATCCAATAAACCTTGTTCATGTGCAGTAAGAGTTTAAGCTTAAAACATGACGGGCTTTCAAATTGCAAATTACCTGGAAATTTAACATCAAATAAGATTATATGCAACAATGTAACATTTAAATAATATAAAAGAGTAACAATGAAACAATCATGTCCAATATGTTAGGTAAACAGAAAACAACATCGTAACCAGCTTGATTGCATTTAACAATAATAAACACCGGAAAACAACTGTTTGACCCAAAATGATTTACGATTTTGATTATATTAGTAAATTATAAAAAGATCGAATAACTGAACTCAATTCAACAAACTAAAAATATGAGGAAAATATATCATAGGCCAACTCTACCTATTTTCAAGTGAACCTGTTGTCAAATTAACAAAAATATAATCAAATGTTATATGTCATGCCATCGGCCCAAACTAATAGTAACCGCATGACCACAAGTGACCGGTGTTAAAATACAAAATGTTAGCGTCAGTTTCTCACACGTAGTTCTTCAAGATGTATCCGATTTAAGCACATCTGGTCATCGTCATTATTCACGAGTTATGTAAAACAACACATCCGCCCATGATCCTATATTATTGTCATCTACAGTATCTAATTAGGCACAACAAACCAACTCAAATCGAATAGGTACACTCTAAAATATTTTACCAAAACAAAATTGTAGATAATGGTCGTTCACCTTTGGCAACCATCTCATTAAATCAACGACTTGTATGTTTTCACCCTAGTGAATCTCTTTCTAACCTCACCTCTAATAAGACACTAAATAAACAACTATACATTCAAAACTCGTAACTAAAGGCAGGCTTGAATATCATGTTCTACTGACATATTGACTTTTGACTAATATGAGATTCTTATTTAAGAATACAACCAGCATACTGTTTGTTAAAGTGTTAAGCCATTAAAACTTTAAAATGTATTATGAACACATTGATGAAGTAGCTACTAAAATTATAAGTAGACAATATAAAAAAGCATCAATCAAGTTTCCTAGTAGTCAATTAAATGTTAAATGTGGAGAAGCATAACCATAAACATAACTAAAAGTTCATAATTCTAGAGCCTTGTTAGTGTTCCAAACTGAATCAATGAGAACAACACAAAACCCACTTGAGAAACGTCAACCATGAGCATATTATGTATTTCAAAAAACTTTGGATTGAAAGAATTTCCAACTAAACATATGAAAACTCTAACTTTGGGTCGAAAAATGTCCACTGATGAATCTGATTTTCATAATAAATCATAAATTACACAGTAAATATACCTTGGATTAATTGAGATGAATCAAGTTTGAATATTGACTTGAAAGAGAAGAACAAAGCTGTACAGTTTCGATCTTTTGATGGGGATAGAAATTAAAAGTCAAACATTCCAGAAAACACAGATTTACACGTGGCTTAAATGACGTGGAGTGACTATGCCCACCAACTGAACAACTCGTTAGGTGACCGACAAAACTTGGGCCATGTTGTCATCATCCTACAGTTCATGAAACACAAGATTTATAAACGTGAGTCTTCTTTTGAAAGTAAATTCTATTAATCATTTTTCACTCTTATCCATTTATGAAAACCATGTCAAAATTTAAATAACATTACATTTATCCCAAACAGGTCAACCTGCTGTCTCAAGCATGTTTGGTGCTACAAAGCTGTTTATAAATGACGACATTCTTGATATTAATAGCTTTAAGAATCTGTGAGTTATAAACACAACACTCCTTTCACCGTAAATCTTTAAATCACTTTGTATACACCTCTTTTAACTAACCTTATTTCTTTTCACAGCTTGCTTCAAAACCGTGGTTTGGAGGGAGATGATCACCATGTTACTCATTTGACAACATTTTCAAGCGATTCTCTCCTTGCAAAATTCATATGAATTGGTGTTTGCAAGCAGAGAATCGTTTGAAAATGTTGTCAAATGAGTAGCATGGTGATCATCTCCCTCCAAACCACGGTTTTGAAGCAAGCTGTGAAAAGAAATAAGGTTAGTTAAAAGAGGTGTATACAAAGTGATTTAAAGATTTATGGTGAAAAGAGTGTTGTGTTTATAACTCACAGATTCTTAAAGTTATTAATAACAAGAATGTCGTCATTTATAAACAGCTTTGTAGCACCAAACATGCTTGAGACAGCAGGTTGACCTGTTTGGGATAAATGTAATGTTATTTAAATTTTGACATGGTTTTCATAAATGGATAAGAGTGAAAAATGATTAATAGAATTTACTTTCAAAAGAAGACTCACGTTTACAAATCTTGTGTTTCATGAACTGTAGGATGATGAAAACATGGACCAAGTTCTGTCGGTCACCTAACGCGCTCTTCAGTTGATGGGCATAGTCACTCCACAAAGTAATATTCCTAAGCTTATTCCCACTACAAATTATAATTGGCACCAGTAAATCGGGAGTCTTTAAATAAGGAATATGGGAAAAATAAATAAAAGAGCCAAGTATTAGAAAATGACTTACGATACATCCTCCAATTCCAAACGGATGTACGGGCGTTTATCCCCATCAACCGTAGCATGCTCGATGTTACCACAAGATGTTAGGTCTCCTACGAGATCTGTATACATACATAAGCAAAAGTAAACATGCCTGAACGACCAAAAGGTTTTAATATAACTTATATATATTTAAAGTTGAAGTGGATATTTTTAAACCATAAGACACATTAGATGCGTGTTCCTCTTGAAGAAGGCTTGGCAAAACTTTTAAACCTAAACCCATAAATTGGTCCATTATAAGTGTCACATGGAGTGACTACGGTTGACTTATAAAAGTTAATTTTATAAGCATTGTCAACGATATAGGGGCTTCCTTGGCTCTCCCCAACTCCAAAAGTAGAAATATATATGCATTTCCCTTCTTGTAGAGACTTTTTAAACTTAGGACAAAAACTCTGCTTCACAGTAGCAACAATCTTGTTTTCCTATAGTTTAAATGCACAATCAAATAATTACAACAAATAATTACAACACTGAAAAATAACAACCTAATTATATTATGAAATGTTCATACATCATAGTATTTGCATAGCCTTAGCTTTACTATGAGTAGAACTTGGCCAAACTGATTGAACATTTGCAGACATAGCTAAAATGAACCAAAGCCCAAAGGTATTGAATATTATGAAATGTTCATACATGATATTATGAAATGTTCATATAATTACAACACTGAAAAATAACAACCTAATTATACAACAGACACTACACAAAACATATATATTACCTCCTCGTCTTGCAGAACCATCTCAATCTTCCAGGTTTCCAATGGGTTTTTAAAGACATTCAATTTCCATAAGCGTATAATCTTTACTTTTATACACCACTCATCTTTCAATGGTGTCAACTCCTTGAGCATGTTAGTTTTGGTAACCATGACGGACATTTTCGAGTGATAGAATACAAAGGAGATGTGAATGATTCAGTGAGTATTGTGAATGTGTCATACCTGATTTATAAGGTTGCGACACAGTGGGTATTGATATGATCAAATCATGTATTTTTGAAAGAATGATTTGAAAAATCAATTAGGTTGTTATAAAAATAAATTAGGTTACAATTGTCTAAAACAATAACCGATTTATGCACAAACCAAATTAGGGAACAATTGATTTAAAATCGATTGAAGGAATGCCGCCATTCTAATCATAAAACACGGTATTGTAAAATTAGGAAACAATTGGGTCAAAATCAATCGAATAAAAAACGGTATTGTAAAAATCAATTAAATGTGAATTCTAAATCTCATCTTTGTCGAAGAAATAGTAAAGGAGAAAGAACGAAAAAGTATGAACGGGTGCACACTTCAATTGAAAGGTAGAGTTGTTGAAGAATTAATTCCATATATTTGATTGAGAGAAAATGAGATGAGATTGAAATTAAATAACCAATTTGGTTATAATTGGGATAGTAAATAAGAAAGTAAATAACGATTTCAATGTTAATCTTGCAATGGAGAAAAAAATATGGCATTGATTCACGGTCAAAAGTCAAACAAACTCATTAAATGGCTATAGAAATCAAGCTCTTATAGATTACGTGGCATTTGTGAGGTGGCTTTTAGTGCCAGCATGGCTTTAATGAGGAGGCAATGTTTCAAAAATAGCTTCTTTTATTATATATAAAGATGCGTTCTACATGTTCTTGTATCTCAACCAATTCTCGAGCACTTTTTTTGATGAGCCTAGATACTTCTCTGACAAACAGTATAAAGGAGGTACTCCCGCTCCCATCTGATTTGAACTTTGAACCTACAATAGTAAATTTAAAGATTATTAAATGATAAAATTAATGGATGATAAAGTTAATGTGTATAATTAACTGACGAATAAAATACCTATGGACAACAAACCGTGGGTTCGTTTTGCAAGTTTTACACCACAGATTATCATGTTTTGCTATCACATCAGTAGGCTCATTCCCTTCCACATCAACAACCATTTCATTCCTAATGCTAACTTTCTTGTTGCATTTACGACAACTCATGTAAAACCATAAATTCTCAGTCACTAAGCACAAAATAGATGCCAATACAACAGCATAGCCAGACTGTGAAATTAAACATATGAAGTGTTATTCATATAACATTCGGCAAGTACATTTTAATATGAAAAAAAAAAATAATTAACATTTGTGCGTCATCTAAATCATGTATGTCTTTAATGGAACGAATGGAAAAGCGGTTCAAAAACTCATCATGAGTTGAGTTATATGTTCCTTTGCTATGAGATATCTTAGAAGCAGTTTTGGTTTCAGCGCTATCAAGCACCTGCATTATAATGACCATATGTGAGTAATAATATGAATTAGTTAACAATTACGATTCAATAAACGTGTGACAATTATGGTACACATACTTGTGTTGGAATTCCCTTATTTCAGCTAAGTCTGAACCATTAACTCATTAGTTATTCATTAAGTCACACTTAGCTGAAATAAGGGAATTCCAACACAAGTATGTGTACCAGAATTGTCACATGTTTATTGAATCGTAATTGTTAACCGATTCATATTATTACTCACATATGGTCATTATAATGCAGGATCTTGCTGGATAGTGTTGAAACCAAAACTGCTTCAAATATATCTCTTAGCAAAGGAACATATAACTCAACTCATGATGAGTTTTTGAACCACTTTCCCATTCGTTCTATTGAAGACATACGTGATTTAGATTACGCACAAATGTTAAAAAAAATTCATAATACAATGTTTTTGTTTGCTGAATGTTATATGAATAACACTTTATATGTTTAATTTCACAGTCTAGCTATGTTGTTGTATTGACATCTATTTTGTACTTAGAGACTGAGAATTCATGGTTTTACATGAGCTGTCATAAATGCAACAAGAAAGTTAGCAATAGGAATGAAATGGTTGTTGATGTGTAAAGGAATGAGCCTGCTAATGTGATAGCAAAACATGATAATATGTGGTGTAAAACTTGCAAAACGAACCCACAGCTTGTTGTCCCTAGGTATTTTATTCGTAAGTTAATTATACACATTAACTTTATCATCCTTTAACTTTATCAGTTAATAATCTTTCAATTTACTATTTTAGGTTCAAAGTTCAAATCAGAGTTATTGATGGGAACGGGAGTACCTCATTTATATTGTTTGACAGAGAAGTATCTAAGCTCCAAGAGTGCTCGAGAATTGGTTGAGATACAAGAACAGGTAGAACAATCCTTTACCTGTCTAACATATAAATTACTACTGAGTTTGAACATTTCTTCTTATCTATGTCTTTTTCGCAGGCTGGTGATGTGGATGCTTTCCCACAAGCTTTAGAAAAGCTTGTGGGAAGGAAGTTTGCCTTAAAGATTGAGGTTGTCGATTACAATATTGAGAGGGAATGGTATGTTTATACCGTCATTAAAATGAAGGATGACAAGCACGTCATATCTGAGCTTCTAAAGAATGTTCTTCGCAATGAGGTAGGTTATCTTCTATAAAATAAAGAGTAATTGAAACATGTCTTTTTTTTTTTGAGGGCGAACTTAAATAGTTGTCTTTTGTCCATTGTATAGGAGTCTGTGAACAACCGGTTTGGTAGCGTAAATGGTGATTCGGCTGTTAGGTTTGGTGGTGTCAAGGTATTCTAATTATAGTCTATGCTTTTAATGATTAACATTTATTGATCATATACATGGAACCATAATTGCGTAACATTTGCAGTTTTGTTTCTTAAAAATGCTTTTAGGATGCTTTCTCTGTGACCGGGGAAAACAAAACTTCAGCCGCTGTCAAAAAGGATACTGCTACAAGCCCTCAGGACAAGAGGAAAGTGGAGGCAATTCAGAAACATGGTTTTGATGAATGTGAAGAAAACAATGCAAGCAAAAACCTCAAGTTTGACTTAGAGAAAGAGATCAAAATTGAAAAGCCAAGAATTGGTCTTTTCAGTCATTGGGTGGAAGTCATAGACCTTTTTGGCCTATGAATGATTTGAAACTTTTGATTTGGTGCGGCACAACTATGGATGGCTTTCCCACAGAGATACAATTGTTTTGGTTTTTCTTGGATTATTTTCGTTGCATTTTCAATGCCTTTATCTAGCGTTTCGACAATGTTTATTTTGGTTTTTCTTGGATTATTTTCCTTGCATTTTCAATCCCTTTATCTAGTGTTTGGACATTGCGTGTTTTCTTGGACAATTGTTTTGGTTTTTCTTGGATTATTTTCTAGTGTTTGAAAATTTTTTATTCGGATTCTTGCACCATTATCTAGTGTTTGGACAATGTTTATTTTGTATTATTGCACCTTTAACTAGTGTTTGGACAATGTTTGTTTTGGATTTTTGCAGCATTGTTGGTTTTTTGTTTGTTACATTTTACGGATGCGGAAATTTTTTACAGGCTATAACTAACTTTTTATGCATACATGTTTTCCTGTGGCCTTTTCTTTTTGCATGTTAATCAAAAGCTTAAGGATATACCTTTTCATGCTTCAAAGCTCCTGTAGCTTTTCCGTTTTGGTCAAATTTAGATAAACTTAAAAGCTTAAAGGATATACCTTTTCATGCATTGAAGCTCTATTAGCTTCTCCGTTTTACATATGCTTTCATACATGGTAGAAAACTAATATCATTTTTGAAACTACAAAAACAATCTCGCTAATAGCTCAAGAACAGGTGACTTATCATTCTTGTACGTACAAAAGCAAACACGCAATGTCACAAAGCTAATTAATTTATTCACTTGCAACATTTTTAGTATGCACAAAATAATTATTGTAACTCGCAGGTATTTATCAACAACGCATTTTAGTCATTACGTATTCTGAAAACATTTTTACAATGTAAATATATAGTCCGCAAAAGTATATTTCCTAATTCCCTTATGACATCTCTAGGCACAAATACTGCAATGGGTTTAGAAATGAGCGACTTTACTTAATTTACCATCATTCTCTAATAAAAAAAAAAGGAAAAAAGGAACATTAGCTAAAACGACTTATGAAGTTACCTTTAAGCATCATGTAACATCCCGTTGTAGTCTTATGAGAGTACGTGTGATCTTCACTCACAAAAGATAATGGTTCACTGCCAAAAGAATGTAACATAACTAAAGTAAACTTGTGTAAAACTAATGGCTAAAAGGGGTGATATTGAGTATAGTTAACTCATGTATTTATAATCAATCTTATGACATGTATGATTGTCAATTTATGGTTATACAGAATGCATTGTTATAATTAGTTAAATGTCAAACAATAAGATAAAAGTCCACTCACCAGTGAATGTTTTATTAGAGAGAGCATCTTCGGTGCCTCTTAAGTTTTATGTGCTCTTACGCTATCATTGCGAAAGCTAAAAATGAAAATAAAAAAAATGTTAATTGTGGTTATCCCAAGTGCATGCAAGTACCAAGAGGTAAATCAAGACTTGGTATGATCATATGAATAAAAAGTCAACTGATCACATATGATTATAGTTCGAGGACCGGATACAAGACACTATAAACTCATGTGCAAGCATTTGTCAGGAAAACACATAAATTTTAAATCTCAAAACATTTTTCTTACTGTAAAAGTAATTAAAATTACTATACAAACACTTAAGAATGTATATTTTTGATATCCCTTTTGCAAACAGAATTTGAGGTTCTTATGAGCATTTCACAAATCGAACACATTAAAAGCATTAGAAACATCTGGTTGGTATAGTACAACATCTAATAATATACAAGATCTTTTATAGCTTAAGCTTAAAGAAATATATTTAATGCAAAGATGAGCAAACAAATGTATCTAACTAAAGGCTAAGTCAGTGTGTCCTTTTTATAGTCTTTGTAGTAACATTCAACGATTTTATGCAAAGAAGGATCAAAGATTATAAAACGATTTACACGCTAGCGATGTTGTGTTTTGCTCCAAAGTTCTGTTTCATATTGGGATAATAAGTGAACTCAACAACCTAGATCAAAACTCAATATATATTCTCACATTAATCATAAACGCATTACAATTAAATGGTTAAAAAAATATATCAGGTTTCGCACACTTGTTATCAACGGAATTGATCAATTGAATATCAAAAAATTACCAATTTTGAACAACTATTAGGTGATTAAAGAAATAGATGTCTAAATATTTGAGATGAAAAAAATAGAAAAAAGTATAAGAAATTAACTGCGAGATGGCAAGATTGTTGAGATGGCTGAAGTGTTTGTTCTTTATATTCTTCATTGTGGCTATGAAAAAACCATATATTTACTATGAATATAATCCGGATGAAGCGAAGCTTGAAATTACCTAAGATTTTCTGATAATGATGGTGGGTTAGGGTTTATGGATAATATTTAATTAATATGTTCGGTACATTAAATAGACATTCAAAGAATATTTTAGACCCGGGCTTGAGCCCATTACAAAATATCGACTAATAATATTGAGTTTGGGTCTTTGGAATGAATCGATAATAGCTTTTGATCATGGCGAGTTAGGGTTCGTGCATTTTCAAATGATGATGACAACTGGTTAAGGTTGGAAGATGAATAGGTAGTGGTTGTGTGCAAAGAATGGTGTAAATGGTTGGGTTAGAAATGGTGAAGGGAGGCTCGGGAAAATAGGAGGCTTCCGCGAGAAGTTTATTGACAAATCCTTATTTTCTTAATTAAATGCTTTAATTCAAATTAGTGTGTTAAAATGACTAATATAGACATCCTATAATTTCAGCATTGTTTTTTTTGTTCTAATGATACTCTACTATATTGGAGAACTAGCTTATAGACCCGTGAAATCACGGGGTTTTTAAAGGGTTTATGCATCAAAAAATTAAGTGTCAATAAAGTAAAAAAGAACAACAAACGTAAACGGTATGAGATGTTCTTTATACGGAATAATAAGTTATAAGTTAATGATAGTGTAAACTACTATGCTTGTAAATATGTCTGTAATAAATGTCCATTGCTTCGTGAAACCTTTTGACACGTGAAAGAGCAACATATATTGTACTGGTAGAATATCTCTTCCGGATTCTTGATAGAAACTTTGAAGTGATTAGCAAATTTCCCTTTGGCAGATATCGGGTATTGGGGTATGAATGATGGGAGATGTTGAAGTATAACATTCTTTACATGAGCTACTTCCGTCTCACCACCATGTCACGCCAATTCAAAGTACACTACTGTCTTCATCATCTGCCCTTCCTGTTTAATCAAAGTAAAAAAGTGGCTAAGCTTATCAGGGATTTTATTGAGTTACTGTATTATCAAATTATTTCTGAAGCTTTTATCGGCCTCTTTCATGTCAAATAGATTTGTATACCAAGAACGCGATGAGTCTAATTGCATGGATAAATCCTCCTAAGCTCAATATCTCATATTGTTAGTTGTTTTATTGAATAAATGTGTTTTTATACATCTATTTTGTAATTATTTTCAAAGTGAGACCGACCATGAGGCTGCTTCCGCAAGAGTAAAGAGGACTCCACCAATGGGGGCACGAAAGGCAGCAACAACACCAGCAGCTCCACATGTAATCAAATCCTTTCGGTCCCTATCATTTTTGAAGTATCTAAGCCAATTCCATGTCAAGTGATACTTGCGAGAACCTCCCTGTCCAAGTAAGTTGGCTATACACGCCAAGTGTGAACCATTGGTCCTACCTTTCCCACAACAAATCTAGCCGCAACTCCAAAAATTGATCAAAAAGTCTGATCAAATAATCATTATCAGATTGAGGTCTTCCATATGCCGCGTCGAATGATCTCCAAACTCGCAACTATTGCAATTACGGCATTTCTATGGAGGGAAGGGGCTTCATGAAAATCCAGTACAGTTTGCATCCAGGCAAGTCTTAGTATCACATTCAGTACCTGCAAATCAGTTAACATTAGTTACAAATATTTATTTGTAGCACTAATTGGTAAATATCAGTAATTACTACTCATTACCATTGCTATGAAGTAGACAGATCGGTTAGGCAAAATGAGTTTATCTCTTAACCATGGATTCTCAGAATTTTTGTTTAGCAGACCCCAATCCTTAACTAAATCGGTTAGGCAAAATGAGTTTATCTCTTAACCATGGATTCTCAGAATTTTTGTTTAGCAGACCCCAATCCTTAACTAAATCCCAATATGTGCTAAAAATCTTTGCAATTCCTGAGGTAGATGCAGCGATGATTTTTAAGGTCATCCCGTGTTTTTGACTATACATTGACCTTGCAACAACAGCAACTATGGTCGAAAAATATTTTAGTCCATTCAGAGCTTGTGTAGAATCACGGCCTTCAAAATAGCGTCGTACACACTATATAGTCATACAGACAATAGTCAAGAATATTAATATTAAGAAAACAATCACAATCTGTATATTTATATGATGATGCGTGAGTAGATCATGTACCTGTAGGACGCGAATCCAATATGGGATAACAGCAATAATAATAGAAATAGTTTTATAAATATCGCTGTCATTACAAGTTTGTGCATTCCTCTTCTTGAAATCACCCCAACCATAGTAGCATACATAGAACTGTAAATTCCTCAATAACTGAACCTGAAACCATTTAAAAGGAATACAAATTTAGTTTCTTGGCTAAATATATTATTACTATTTTTCTGTTGTATTGAAATTTTACCTGACTTGTAAACTGATCAGCCAAGAAGAAATCAGGTAGAGTGACAGTATAAAGAGGAGAACATATGCAGTGCCATATACAGACCAAGAGGAAGTAACGGGTTGAACGATAGAAGACGTTAAAAGGACAGATTGCTATCAAACCTACAACCTGGAATACATAGTTTGCAACGAATTAGATACACAAGCATATAGATAACAATTAGAGTTTAAAAGCGGAATTACTTACTATGACTAAGGCCAGAGGGAGTAATTCAGTTACAGCTTTGTAACTTCGAGTGTTTGGATCCATATCCATTTCAAGGTTTGCTAGTACAGCTGCAAGTGTAACTACTGATAGACCAGAACTGATGAGTAAAACTTGTTTAAAACCCAATTCAGTACCGGTTTACATCCCACCTTGTGACTGTATATAACCATGTAAACATCCATTTAAGGTTAACTATTTTTCCTGTAAAGAGCTGCAGAAATCGGCATTAACATGTCATTCAATGTTACTTCTCAGAATAAAACATCATTTGTTGATATAGTTACTTGATGATATTACATCTCTGATGTTCAAGTTGATCATAATAAACCTTCACTTTATATCTGTGTTTTGCTATTCATGAATCATGTTGTTAAAGAGTGAAAGAAACCAACTCTTTATTTACACACTTACACACGACTAAAATTAAGAGACATGAGGTTTGAACCATTGATCAAAGAACACCCTTTCTAAAGCCATGTCAAATGATGATCTGATCTTAATTCATTAAGCACATAAGCAGGCTAATTAAGCAAATCCAAACACCCCCACCGAGTAAAACTCATTAACTCTCTATACACAGAAAATTGATAACATTCAAGCAACGGTAGTACTAAAAACAAAAAAAACAGACCACTTGGTTTATCTTTAGGCTCAAAACTAAAAAGCAAACCACTTGAATTACCTATGTATACAGGAAAGAGAGTTGAAAAAGAGCTTTTTTCAAGAAAACCACTTGGATAAGTATCTCACATTGACTTAACGCACCTCATGATCAAGCTTTTTCCAGACATCTGATAAATCGCATATAGACTTTAAGCAAACGGGGCAAGAATACCTGTGACATCATTAAGAAAGTTCAGCTACATTCATTTATGCCAAAAAAAATCAGATTTGAAGCTTACTTTCTTGCAATGTTCACGTATTTACTGAAACTTATATATAAGTTCGTTTCATATCTTTCTTTTTTCTTTGGATTTACATTATTAATACAAATGTAGAATCAACATACAGATTAATAACCAACTTATCCTGGAAAAGGAGTGTGGAAGATGGCCATTAATCTTATAAGCTAAAAAGCATTAGCACTATTAACTAAGATAACCCATACACCGGCATAAACTGTAAATGTGGCAAACATAAAAGGTATATCATTGTGGGTACTTACAACTGTCTGTTTACCTTTGGCATTCTATCCACTGTGTTCATAGTGCACTGGAAGTCAGAAGTAAAAAAAAAACGATGTTGGACTGTTCTTTTCTCTCTTCGTTCACCACAGAGAGTTGTTACAAACATATATGATACACGTCAATTATATACAATTTGATGGTTAATGTTAACACTTGGTTGTATCCAATGAAACTCTGATGAATTCTTATTAAGAAAAATCAACCACCAACGTCAGAAAATCTGAAAAACATCCTAAAAATCAACACTATTAAAAAATATTTATACCTTAAAAGTTTTATCCCAGCTTCCTGAGACCAATATATTCATCTCTGGAATCCAAGCAACCTAAGACACCGCCATATAATGCATTGCAACATTTTGTGACTCTTGCTAATCCATTAACTAAAACACTAAAACAATGCTCAAATGATTAAATACTAAATCAATGCACAAATGATTGCCTCCCACATTTTCCTTTCTCTTAAACATTCCATCGAACATCTTCTATGCGACCTTCAAATAAAGCGTATGCAGTCGACAAATACACAATTATTCGAAAGCAGATATAAAAAAAAACCCCTAATTTTTTAAAACCCTATAAACAGATATAAAGAAGCCCTAATTTTTTTAAAACGATTCATTAAAAAAAATGCATAACACATACTAACCGTTAAATCCTGGAAAACATGTTTCGGGTCTTTCAACTGTTCTCTTTTACTGATATAAAATATATAAATTATCCCTGCATATGAAATTGAAAAAATATATTATAACAACCGAAAGTTATTTGGTATTTTGGTTACAACACCTCTATTTCTTTCTCAAAATCATCAAACATATAAATTTTCTTGAAGTATTAATCGATTTGCAACACAAATTATAAAAACTAATTCATGAATGTGATTTCCCCTAATTTATTTTATAGGGTTTTTAAATCGAAACGCTAAATAAAAGTATAACCTCCATTAAATTGAATCAAAAAATAATTAGATTGATTATTTAAAAAAAAACACATCAAAATGGTTGTACTATGGGATTTAAATGAAAACCCTAAATAAAAAACTTGAAAAGAAGCAATACTTACCGATTTTACGTTGTTGATAGCAAAGAACTCACTGGAAATCAAGAAAAAGTCGTATGATTGCTCAAATCGGTGTTAGTCATAGAACTCACTTGAATATAAAGATGTGATTTATTGTGAATGATTTTCGCAAGGTTTATGACATTAAATTTGATTGAAACTGCTTGATGGTTTTGCCAATAAAAAATTGGAATGAGAGCGTAGAGAAGAAGTTAATGAGAAAAAGGAAATCATGAAAGTTAATGTTGACTTTTGTTTTAGAAAAAAGAATGCATCGGTGTGTTTGTACGCTTTAAATCACCGGCCAATCACAAGCGAGACACATCATCGCATTGATTGCATGGGCTGCTTCAAGGGGTTGTAACATGTAGGTGTTTATTATATAGTATAGATATAGATATTGATGTTAAATACATAGTAGCTTAAATAGACTACATCTCTCAAATCCCAATTGGCTCCATGTGCTACAAGAAACAAATTGCACCATCAAGATTGACATGTATTATATAATAGAACTCAAAAGTCTAAAATAACATGTGAAGTATGGGGTGTTTGGTTTCTTTAAAGGAATGCCTATGAGAATTTGTATGGAGAATGGGTTTGTAGACCTACTACTTTTGGTGGGTTTTGATAATGACTTGGTTTGGGAGACATAATGAAGGACTAATTTGTACTTTAGTTCATTGTATAGGGACTAAGTCTGTCAAGTTGTATAGTTGTCTTTCTATAAGTTTGAAAGTCTCTTGTAAACACAATTGATTCACTCAATTCAATAACCGTTTTTCCCTCTCATCCTTTTCATTTCCTTCTTCTTCTTTAGAACTTCTCATGGTATCAGAGCTTCTATTAATGGAGTTCTAACCGGGGTTTTTTTTTTTTTTTTTTTTTTTTTTTTTTTTTTTTTTTTGTCAGTTACACGCGTGTGCTAGAATGTGTCTAGTGTGTATACTATGTTTCTTTCTTTATGTTTCCGCTCAGTTTCTTGATTGTTTAACAATGGCGTCAACCAGTCCACCTTCTCAAGATCTCACACAACCAATAGTCTTTCAAAATCCACTTTACCTTCATCCTTCTGATGGTCCAGCATCATTAATTGTTCAAGAAAAACTTGTTAGTGCACAAAACTACAAAGCATGGAGGAGAGCAATTGAAATTGGATTGTCTACTAAAAGAAAGTTGGGATTTGTTAAAGGAATTGTGTTACGTTCAACTATTGATCCTAATCCTGCTGAGTTGTAGGACACGTGTAACAATATGGTTATTTGTTGGATTATGGGGTCTGTTAGCGAGTCAATTGCAAAGTCTATCATGTTTGTTGGAACTGCAAGTGAAATTTGGAGTCAGTTAGAAAGGAGATTCTCTTTGAGTGATGGTTCCAGGAAGTATAAGTTGAATAAGGAGACATATGTAATTGCTCAATCTGGTGGATCTGTTGGTGATTGCTATACAAAAATGAAATGTGTTTGGGAAGAATTTGATAACTTGAATGTGTTACCAGTGATAAGTATTGTTACTCCTGAAGTTTCTTTGTTCTTGGCTGCTTTGAACAAACAGAGAGAAGAGCAAAGACTATTTCAATTTCTTAATGGTTTGGATGAGTGTTACAATCATCAAAGAACTCAAATCTTGATGATTGTGCCTTTGTCACATGTAGAATCTGCATGTTCTTTGGTACAACAAGAAGAATCACAAAGAATGTTGTTTGGATCTTCTTCAAGTATTGAGTCAACTGCTTTGTTTAGTAAAGGTGGTGTTAAAAGTGGTGTTAAAGATGGTAAATGAGGAATTTGTGGATTCAAGTGGCATCCACCTGAGAGGTGTTGGGAAAAAGTTGGTTACCCTTCTTGGCATCCAAAGAGTAAGATCTCTCAGTCAAAGCAAAGTCAAGTTCAAGGAAGGAATCAATTTGTTGTCAAAAACTATTGCTCATGTTGAAAGTGGGAATATTAGTTTTACTCCTCATCAGTTTGAACAATTGCTCAAAAGTGTTCAGCAGATGAATGCTTTTAACAGTGCCATCAATATGCAGCAGGTATTGGTTGTCTTAATAGTCAATTAGATTTGTTGAAAATATTGCAGGATGGGATCTATGACACTGGTGCATCTGACCATATGACACCAGTGCATGATAGTATTTTTATCCTTATTTGCTTCAAAACAAACCACAAATAAGACTTCCAAATGGTAATACTTCTGTTATATCTCATGTGGGTAAGGTTAAACTCTATAATGGGATATTATTGAAAGATGTGTTAGTTGTACCATCTGTGGAAAACTAGAATGGGGGTTGAATAGTTTTTACCGTTTTTAGATTTACTTCGCTTTGAGACTTAACGTGATTTCAAGTTAATGCACACAAATAAACAATATAAGTAATGCAAGTAAGGAAAAGAACAATCAAACCACAACACGGATATTTATAATGGTTCGGCTACAAGGACTCTCTTCCTTGCCCTACTCCACTCCTCAAGCCTCTAACTCGAGAGTTTTTATTCACTAAGAAACAAGCTCCCTTCTCGGAGAAGAAAACCTTTACACACGTCGCTTACACCTTTTTTCGGTACTAAGCTAAATACCGGGTTCTAGTTCAAGGTAGAACCAACCTGACGTCGCCTATACAATTTCCGACACTAAGCTAGATGTCAAGTTCTTTACAAGGGTTCAACCACTCCCGACACTCTATGTGTTTTGAGGACTAAAACACTAACCGATCACTACTGAATGAATGGTATGACAATGATGTGTGAACTACATAGAACGTACACTAATAGGATAGCAACACCTTGTTGATCCTTGATGTTTGATCTCTTTTCTACAAAAGGAAGATCACTAAGAATGAAATGAATGGGTTAGTAATGTACAAATGAATGAATACGTAATATAAGCTATATGAGTGATGAGTGTGCTTGAATGATCAGCTTGCTATTTATAGGCAAAACTGAGCAGACAAACCATGGATTTGGCGGACCCAAATTATGGGTTCCGCCCTTGTACTAGTTTGGTTCCGCGGGAACATGTCAGCTAAGAACTTCACAAATCTTTTCATATCTTATCTAGTCTTTTCAAGATCTTACAAAGTCAACTCCTTTGCTTCAAGATCTTTCCAAAATATATTGCAAAGTCAACTAAGATATCTAGAGATTTCCTAATGAGGTATGCCATGATGTCATGTGTATTTCTATTTTTAAGAAATAAAAATAAACGTGTAAATGTATATATGTATGCAATGTGTAATTCCTAGTGATCATGTGATATGTAAATGTGTTTTAAAAAGCTTGTTACTAAAATGTAAAAGACTTTAACATATACTTACGCTTTGCTAAAGATAAACCTTATAATTGTCATTAACAAAATAAAGCAAAGATCGTAAAATATAAATAACGTTTTTAGGACGATATTTGTATTAACAATCTCCCCCTTTTTATTGATGACAAAACATAAAGTTTATTTTTAAGCAATGGAATAAGTAAAGTGAAAGTCTTTTAAAAATATAGATTAAGTTAGTTTTATGCAAGTTGTGAAAACTATTTTAAGCATAAAAACATGTACTGTGATGTTAACAGTGATGTATGAACTTAATCCTATCTCCCTTTTTTTGTCGAAACAAAAAGAAGAAATGCATAGCGGAATGTGGTGAACGGTTCTTGGTTATTACTCCCCCTAATTTGGAGTACCAAGAATGATTCAATGATTTTGAGAACTTAAAGCTCCCCCTTGGATAATACTCCCCCTAATGGGAATTCCAAGTTCATGATGCATGAATGATCCTACAAAACAAAAGTTAATGTATGATATTCTCCCCCTTGATCAATACTCCCCGTTACTAGGGTACCTACGTATATGATTCAAGGATTATGAATGCTACAAAACAAAATATTAGTACATGATATTTTCCCCTTCGATCAATACTCCCCATTGCTAGGGTACCAACGTATATGATTCAAGGATGAGAAAAGCCACAAAACAAAGGTTAGTTGCATATGAATCAATCCAACCAAGTTCAACCAAGCAATGTAGTTTTAACCCGTTTGACTTGAAAAGTCAACTAACTAAAATTGTTCAAACCAATCACAAAGTTCAAACAAATGTAATACTATATCCAACCATATAATGATGCAAATGTTAGTCAACCAACCAAGATATAATGCATATGTAGTGATCACCCACAAGCATAAATGTAACATCCTTCCATTTGAAAATTGTTTGTGACAAAAGTCACAAAACAAGAGATTACATCATTAAAAGCAAAAAAAACTAAGTCCTAAAAAAAATCCTAAAAAGTCTTTAGGAATCCTATAAAAGGAAACTAAGGAGAGACTTCTATTATGGAGGATGTGAAAGCGCATTAAGGCGCTCGAGAATGTGGTTCAAAATGAATCGCATTTCATTTTACAATTCAAGAACCGAGATGTTGGTTCGTTGAACCAAATGGGCGGTCCTCTCGCACATGATACAATCATGTCTAGGAGGTGGAAGGGTTGGTTCATGAGTTGGTGGTGGTGGTTGGTTGGTTGTTTGATGGTGGAGGTTGTGGAATGTAGTTCGGAGACATAATGGAGGCCATCAAAGTGGATTGCAAGTCCATGGCCTCATGAAGGTGGGAATCCACCATGTTTGAGAAGGCATAAAGACGGTCTAACTCCTCATTGATTTCGCCTTGCCCTTGGGGTTGATTTATCCACATTTCCTCATCGATGGCGTTGAGGGTGGACCTTGGTGAGGGTTGTTGAGGTTACGGTTATGGTGGCTCTTGGTCACGGTAGAGAGGAACGTAGATATCCTGATAAATGGGATGGAAGAGGAGAGGTTCTTGACCTTCAAAGTTCATAGGAGTAGGATTGGTGGACCTTGGTGGAAGGTCTTCCAAAGTTTCAAGGTATGGGTGTGGTGAGGTTAGAGGAGTAGCAAATAACTCCATTGGTTGTAGTTTGGGTGAGTGTGATGGTGATGGTGATCTAGCAGGTTGTGATAGAGCAGGTGGTGGTGTGGTAACTACAGGAGAAATTGTTGGTGGTGGAGTATGGATTACTACATTTGGTGGTGTTGGAGTGGAGAGGGTGCAAAAATTCTCATTGGCTATGGGTGAGGAGATGTTGAGAGGTGATGACTCCTCTGATGAAGATGCCAAGTTTACAAAGCAACATTGTCTGACACTTATGCGAGCAGTCCTGCGTGGTGGTCTGTTGGTGGAAGAGTTGTTGGATTTTGTCATGGTTGAAGTGAGAAGGTTTGCTAAGAAGTACAGAGATGATGCTTAGAGTTGAAGTTGAAGGTGTGAATTTTGATCAACTAAAGGTTCCAATTTATAGACAGGAAGGTTTATGGAAATTGGTGTTTGGATTTGATATTAATCCATAGAAGGATTGAGGTTCTTAATGATTTAGAACAAAAAATTGTGCTAGTCACATCATCTAAGTCAACCCATAGAGATGAAGTTGAGTAAAAGGTTGAAGATATGCAGTTAATGCAAGGTTTGAGTGGAAAATTTATTGATGTAATGTTTCCACGGATTGAAAGGAACCAAATTGAGGGTTCCTAGCTTGTTACAGAAAGGTAACTTGGAAGAAATTTTGAATTTTCAAATTTTGGTGGGAAATGGATTTCTTATTGTTCTAAGTGTTCCTAAATCATCCTAATGTGCCTAATGATCGGTGGAATAGTCCTAAGAACTAGAATTAATAATCTAAGGAGTGGGATTAGACGAGAAATTTGAAAAAGTTACTGTTGGAGGGGCGGATCCAAACGATAACAAGTGCGGAACCCAAAATTTGGTTTCACAGAATCCGTCGAGTGAAATTTGGCGGAGCCAAATTATTGAACAGACGGAACCCAGATTTTGGTTCCGCCAGATGAAAATGCAAATTCTTAACAGAGAGCATGTCAAATTTTCCGATACCCGTTCAAATCTCGAAAATTGTCCTAAAACATATGTAACTACTTATTGGTGATTGATTAAAAGCAAAAACACGGATTCTAACACACGTTTTCATATAGATCAATCAGATGATAATAACTTACCATAAAATGAGATTAAGCCAAACGATGGCTTAAGCATGAAAAATCGATAACATCACGTGTTATCATCCTGCAAAGTTATGTTAGTTCACATAAAAGTATCACACCAACATAATATTCTAAGAACACAAGAATTCAACACATCATTGTCTTGAAATTATCTTATACCAAACATTCCCTAACCCTCACTTCTTGTTGAGCTTTTTGTTAGGCTTCATGATCCACCGTCCAAGATTCTTCATCATTCCTCGCGTTTAACGAAACTCCTCAGATTGGTTGTCGATGGGAGGAAGTTGACTCATATACTCGGGTGGAGGAATCCTAGAATTTGGCAAACCATCATCCTCGCTAACCGATGATGATGATGATGATGATGATGATGATGATGATGAGGTGGGAGGATGAGCTCGTTTTCCTCTTGCTACGGCTACCCGATGATCGCTAAGTGGTACAAAGGTGTGTGTGGAAAACTAGAAGGGGGGTTGAATAGTTTTACCGGTTTTTAAGCTCTTTTGAAAACTTCTTAAAAGTTTACTTATTAAAAACCTTGATTCGAATCTTATGTGTAATCAATCAACACCAATATGAACTAAACACTAAACTAACTAATAATAAGTAAAGTAAGTAAAGAAAAAAGATGGAAAGATCAAACCGGGACAAAGGATTTATAGTGGTTCGGCTACGAAACACCTCTTCGCCCTACTCCACTCCCCGAGTACCACACTCGAGAGTTTCAAGCACTATGTCAACAACCTCTCTTAAGGAAAAGAAAATTGTACACGTCGCTTATCCTATTTCCGACACTAAGCTAGATGTCGAGTGCTAATCTTAGCTAGCACCAATCTACCACGATCCACATGATCAAACACTCAAGCCCAATGGCTTTAAGAGATCACCAAGATCTCAACACGATCACAATGATCAACACTTACTTGACTAACACTATCCTAATGACCATTGATCTTCTTGATCAATCACACAAGCCCAATGGCTTCAAGAGATGTTCACTATCTCTTATAAGATCACAATGATCTTCACTCACACTCTCACAAAAGAAAGACGATCTTGATGTATGCTATGATACAATCAAGTATGTAACAAGTGTTACAAACAACCTAACAACTATAACTCTTGTATCTTCTTGGATACCTTGAGTTCTTCTCTTGCACTTGAAGAGGAATGACAACACCTTGTATCAACTTGGATACCTTGTGTTCTTCTCTTGCTATTGAAGAGGAATGAAGAGGATCTCTAAGTTGGATGATTGGATCACTCTTGAACAAAAGAAAAACTAAACTAAATGATCAAGAAAAGAAAATGGTGTGAGGGATTTAAACTCAGAAGTTTCTGTGTGTGAAAGGGTGCCTAAAATCTGTGAAGTGGGTTGGTATTTATAGGCAGAGAAAATCTGAACGTTACAGGTGGACGGCTCCACTAAATCACCCACGGCTCTACTAAATTTAGTGGAACCGTGGAGCCGTCCCAGACAAAGACGCTCCAAATTTTGTCTTTTCTGGTGAAAACTTATTTGGGGAAGTTTGGAGCTGATTTTGGGGGAGGGAAATAGCTGTTATGAATTTTAAACTTATTTTTCCATTAAAACATTTCTTAATTATTCAAAAATAATTTGTCATGTATATTTTAAAAAAAAAAATGTTTTGTCACATTAAAATGTGAAGTCTTAAAACCAAAATTTACTTCTTTGATCATTTGTCAAGTTTGTAAATTTGTTCTAGAGTGGTTTGCGTGGAAACGGGATCTTCCGATTAAAAACATGTTTACGTTAATTTTAACGTAACTTGATTTCACATTTTGTCATCCTCAAAACGTGAAGTAATCGAAAGATATAAATAACGTTTTTAGAACATTATTTGCATCAACAATCTCCTCCTTTTTGATGATGACAAAACATAAACTCATTTTAAGTTAAAATTAGTTTTAACAAGTTTTTAATGACTTTACTCCCATTTCTCCCCCTTTTTATCGAAGCAAAAAGGTTGCAAGGCTCCCCCGTGATGTATACTCCCCCTCATTTGGAGAACACCAAGGAATCGAGCAATGATTCGTGCTACAAAACAAGGTTAGAAGACATATATGCAATATCTAACAAGTAGCGTTTAAGACAAATATCCAACCACAAAATGAGTGACTAAGTAGCCAAACATAAAAATTAAAAAGAAACAATCCTCATAAAAGCCCATTCATTCATAAGGAAAAACTAAATGTCATACTTGAGTATGACTACAACAGTGAAGCAAATTAAATAACAAGAAGACACATAAACATCAATAGTAGTATGAGGCTTCAAGATTTGCTTCCAACTTCAAAAGGTTCCTAAGTATTTATTGGAATAACTAAACATAACCATGTTTAGTTAGTTGGGCTATTTGGTGGTGGAGGGGGTAGGATGATGGGTCCTTGGGGTGGTGTGAGTAGGTGTTCAAGGTATAAGAATTGAAGACTCAACTCATCTCTAAGACTCATGATGAGGAGTTGGTTGTGGTGACAACAAGCACAACTCAAGGTATGTGGTTGTAGGGGATAAAGGATGGGATGACCCATTAAAGGTTGTGGTGATGGTGATAGTAATGAGGATGATGTTTTGGTACCAAGTTCAAATGGTGATGTAGGTGATAGGGTTAGTGTGAGAGCTAGAGGATGTGTTGGACTAGGTGGGGTTAAGGATGATGAAATCCTAAAGTTGGAGGATGATGATGTGGTTGTCCTAGTTGTGGTTTCCTTAGATGGAGCTAGAGGTGTAGAGATTGATGAGGTTGATTTGACTGAGGTGATTGGTGTGTGTACATCATCATCATCATCTAAGGTGAGATCAATGAGAATCATCTCATTTGTTGGTTTGATGTTAAGCGTTGGTTTCTTGGCTTTGTGTGAAGTGGTAGCAATGGTGGAAGACATGATGGTTTTATGGTGAGTGTGATAGTGGTAAGGATGGAAATATATGATGTTAGCTTATATAGCCAAATCAAAACATGCAAAGTTGGATGGATTGTTGGATTTGGGGATTTAGGTGTATGGGAATCAGGTTATGTTTGCAGATTTCCAGGTAAAAGAAAGTCAAAAAGTGGAAGAGAACAGTTAATTTCGTCTTCCAAGGGCACGGTACCACTAAATTTAGTGGAGCCGTGCCTTATTTAGTGGAGCCATGGCCTCCAGTTGACCTTTTTTCCAGGTCTGCAGGTTCTAGGCTGCCTAAATGGGGAAATTTTAGGGAATCCATTTTCTGCATATCTCAAAGCCTCAATCTACTAAAGAAGATATCACATAAATTTCCTAACACTAGTCTAAACTAGCAACTAACATTATCATGTGATCTTCTAAGTTTAGGCAACTAGCAAGCATGCATCATTCCAAGCATTTTTATCATCTAGTGCATGCAATAAAAAAAAATTATGAACTAAACAAAGCTCATAAAATATCAAGATTGATTAACTAATAAAAGTAAGCAATTTCAAGTAGTGAATGTTAAGGCAATTCAAGCTAGTTTATGTAAAATGGACATTGCCATGACCTTATTTATAATAGCTTAATAATACTTAAGTTAATAGTACTACTTAAGCTAATCCTAACTAGTCTCTTCTTTTCCCCATCTTCTTTATCTTATTCCCAAGTCCTTTGATTGCCTTGCCAATGGACTTGAACCCCCCCAATTGTTTGCTCATGCATCGAGACTTGTCGATTGTACATGGTTGTTTGCCTTCTCAACATCGTGGATAAGTTGGTTTGTCCGAATTCAATATTGGAGGTTTGTGTGAACGATGAGGTGTTAAGGTTACGAAAGTAGGTGTCGGGGGAGGGAGTTTGAGGACGATACGTTCCTTCTTCGTTCACCTCATCATCGTCCTTATCCATAGGTTGAGAAGATGATTCATGACCAAAGGAGGAAGAAGAAAGAGGGATATCGGAAGTGGATTTACGATCACGTTTGGACCCTTTGTCCTTACGTTGCTTTGTGCGACGTTGTGGTCCACCGAGAGGTTTCATAACCGGATTGACTAAGACATAGTCGACACTACGAAGATGAGGAAAAGTTTCCATGACCCAGTTGAAAAGACGAGTAACCAACATACCATATGGCATGAGTTTATCCGAACGACTATGAATATTGGCCATCCGTTTGACCATATAGTATGCGAGGTTATATGGTTCCTCGATACTAAGACAGTAGAGCATGTGGGCGAGACTCGCCGAAACGTGATCACGGTTGCCTGCAAGGCTCAACACGTTCTCATGAAGGTCGAGAAGGAGTTCTTTGAGATAGATTTTGTTGGGGTCAAGATAGACAATGGAACCATCACATTTTTTATATGTGTGGGCGAATCGAGGAGTTTGGATGACTTGTTTGATGGTTTCAAGGTTGGGGATTTCGGTACGATAAGTACCATGACTTTCGAGATTATAGTGAAGTGACTCTAAGGAATGTTTTTCAGTATATGCACACTGACCATACGAAGGAACACCGAGAATCTCACTAATCTAGGAGATGGACAACATGATGTTTTGGTTTTGGATCCAAAAATCAAGGAAGACATTACCCTCAAGGTCATTGAAGGTACGGACTCGACTATAAAACTCAAGAACAAAACGAGGACAAATTTGATCGTTTATTTTGTATAAGCAATCAAAATAAATAGTCGGGAAACAAACATGGATGTTATCCGCGAGAACATAAAGAGCATCGACTACACGTCCTTCGTGTATATATCAATCTTGAACTTTGGCAAGATGAGCTTTTTGCTCAATGGGGATGGTAGGATCGTCTAATAGACGGGGAATGTATGGTTTGGTATCTTGATAATCATTACGAGGCATTGTCACCTACAAAATATAATATTTTGCATGTTAATTTGTTGCATTTTAGTGATCACATTTAGAGTGTGTGTGTGTGTGTGTGCCTAAATGTAAACGATGTGGAGGTGTGGTAATCTCGACTCTAAAATAAACCTAATGAGATTACCCAAACACTCAAAACTAATTTTGCTCAATCAAATATGTCGAATAATACATATTAATTATGTAGGTCGATCCATATTTGAGAGTTCATGTATGCATGTCCAAAACGTTTTTAATTTGCATCAACAATGCATGAAAAAATGTTTCATGATCCTAGACTCGTTAACTTTCTCGAAAACAATGGTATTGGGGTGTTTGGAAAACGGCTCAATGTGGCGCCAAAAATCTAAAAATTGAAAAGCCTCAAAGTTAATCATTCCTAATCCATTTTTAATCATCCTAGACATGATTCCATTGAAAACAATTAATCTTAATCCAATTTAAATAGGAAAATTCGGACTAGATTATGCAATATAAGTGGGTTTATGAAAATCCTAGGTTTAGGGAATCATGTAAGTACTACATTGTCTAATCCTAGTCCTAATCTCACAAAAGTTCATCAAAAATTAAAAATCCCCAATTCGAATTTATGCATATGAACAAACCCTAGACTCAAATTGAAAAGAAATTAAAGATAATTGACTTACAATTTGTGTTGAATTGATTAGGATTTGTTGATTCCAATGCCTTGAACTTGATTAGCAAGTGTGTAATGGTATTTTGGTTGTGGGTTCGGTTTGTGACAGCAGGAGGGAATGAGTTTGTTTGTTTGAAATGAGTGTGCAGAGGAAAGTGGAAGAAAAGCGGGCATTTTCTCAGATACACGGTACCACTAAACATTAGTGGTGTCGTGCCACTTTAGTGGAGCCGTGGGTCTGTAAGGCCTATTTTTGTTCTGTTTCGAATCTTGACTGATTAATCTTACTTATTTAGCAAGAATTTTTGACGCGAGGAAAAAGTTTATACCTAATAAACTTTTTGACGAAAACGATTAGGCGAGAGGACAAGGAATGACCTTAGTATTTCCAAGGAAATAACCAATATGTCATCGGAGGAAAATAGGATTGACTTTCAGTATTTCCCGTGAAATAAGTAAAAGTCGTGAGTTGAGATTAGGAGAATGACTACAATATTTCAAATGAAATATTTAATTAGTCGGGATATAGGACATAAGGAATGACTTAATATTTCCAGTGAAATATTCAAAAGTCATGTAACGAGACGTGGGGGAATGACTTAGAATTTCAAGTGAAATATCTAATAGTCGTGAGAGGAGTGAAAGAGATGACTTGAAAAGTCATGAAGCGATACGTCGGGAATTACCTCAATATTTCCAGTGAAATATTTGATTGGTCATTAGAAGGACGAGAGGAGTGACTTAATATTGAGTAAGTCACGAGATAAGACGTAAAGGATGACTTTAATATTTCCAGTGAAATATCGAACTAGTCATGAGTGGGATGAGATTGATGACTTAAGAAGTCATGAGACGAGATGCAAGAAATGACTTTAATATTTCTAGTGAAACATTTACAAAGTCTTGAGATGAGATATGAGGGATGACTTCAATACTTCCAAAGAAATATTCAAATAGTCATGAGCGGGATGTGAAGGATGTGTTGGTTAGAATATCAACGATGTTGTCCTTAGAGGAAAACTTTTCCAAAGAAAATATTCCTTTTTTTTTGGACATTGTCGTGACGGAGGAGATGACGTACTTTGATGAGCTTCGTTCATGAGCAAACCACGGGGTTCTCAGTCAAGTCAATTTGCATTTCGGCTGTTACTCTTCACAGGAGCGTTGTTGAGGTGGACGTCTCATTTGATTAGAGATTGTCTCATCCATAGTGCTTGCTGTCATGCCTTTATGGCGCTTACGTATTCGGCTACGGTAGTGGAGATAGCAAGAGTTGTTTGTTTTTGAAGAATCAAGAAGTTTGGCACCAACCTATGAAGGTGCAAACATCACTCTTACTTTTTCAATCCACATTCTCTCCCCCATTATCATGGTTGATATAGACAACAATTTCTACATCAATCCCCTTGAGATATCATAATCTCAAATGTATAGTGCCTTTAATGCATCAGAGGATACATTAAACACTCTTAAGGTAAGAAGTTTTAGAATCCTTCTTACAAGTGGGCACAAAGCCAGACACTAGACATGATGACGGGCCTACTTGCAGTTAGGTAAACCAATTTACCTATCATGCCCCTAACCTAGAAATATTCGCGCACTCACCTTCATCGACTCATGTGAGATTTGTTTTTGCGGATATGGGCGTTTACAATCGATTAATATTTTTCTAAGCTAAGTATCTTATACATATAGTATACTTAAGTTTATGGCGATACATTCTTTAGGTAGTATTATATACAGACTGGGGAAGAAACTTGATTCACTCATCATTGATCATCTCAAACTTGTCATGCATGATCTTTCAGCGATCATTGTACATTTCTGGACAAGTTGAGTTTGTCATGATAATCTCTGACAAATATTTGAGTCATGATGAAATGTGAATTTCGTTTCTTTGTGATAGTGCCTACTAAGTTAGATTCTAACTACACTATATGTCTAGCATTTCTACCAAAAAAGGGTGTTTTAAGAGAGCGTACCTGAGCCTGAGGTGTTGCCTTTAAAACTTGAAAACTATACTACCTTTGTTTGAAAGCTAGGCACATGAGACATGACTTGACTTTTGCGTCACAAGATTTGTTTGATCACAAATCATTCTCCATTTGTTAGACTTCAACTTTATTTACAACCATGTTTATCTAGCAAAACAGAAGTTCAAACATCTGGTCCCCAATATCTCATGGGTCCAAAGTTGTTAGAGTTAAACATCCTACGCATTCGTTGCATTTGTTTAGGATGTGAGAATGGAGGACACATTTCCCATGGTAGATAACTTTAAGATTGATGGTTACTCCAAGTTACGGGAAAGTCACTTGGATGATTTTATCTTCTAAGGTTACCTCTCGGTAGAGGAGTTCTAGACCGAGGTTTGGGTGAATTTATTTTTCTAGGTGGAGGAGTCGTTGACCTAGTGTCGGGTTTTACAAATCCAAGTTCAGGAGTTGACGGGGATTTATAAAAGCTTTTGACTTCCTCAATGCTAGCGATAGGTACTTTAGTACCATTTATAACTATGTGACTTGGTTTAGGACTTAAGTTATTTTTCAAGATTGACCCAGTTCTGACTTCAGCACCAGACGGTACCACGGTACCACTAAATTTAGTGGTGCCATCTGTACCTTTAGTGGTGCCGTCACCTTTAGACTCCGAAACTTCAGGTTATACAAATTTTACTTGTTTAGTACTACTTGTAGAGGCCTGATTTGGGTCAAATCCTAAACCCGCACGGTCATGTTCATTATATCTAATGTTTTCAAGCATCTCATTAAGTGTTTTAGTTCCTTCTTCGAACTTAGTGATTCTCAAACATTTTCTTTGAGTTTTTCATTTTCTACTTGAAGACTTATGCATGACCCACATCCTAAGTCTACTTCTTTATTTTTCTCAAGTCTTTTGACTTGATCCTTTAGTTCTAGAATTAGTTCCTCAAGTTCAAGCATTTTTAGTTTTAGTTTTCTATTTCTACTTAAAATTTTAGAGCTAACATCGCATAATTTATTATATTCGTCATGTAACCTATTGTCATCTATTGACGAATTATTATCACTATAGTAAGAAGAGTCGGAATGTACCTCATTAGAAGCTTGAGCCATTAGGCATGTTTCATCGTTGGGCTTCTTCTGTTCTTCTTCACCGCTATCACTCCAAGAGCCTCCTATGAAAACTCGTTAGTTGTTGGATTTCGGTGATTTGGGACATTCTCCTATGAAATGATTAGGATCTCCGCATCTAAAGCATGTCCTATCACTTGTCCCTTTCTTTTCAACGCGGCTCTTTTGTGATGTCTTCCTTTCATCACGAGGTTTCCTAACGAACCTACCTCTTCTCCTAAAGAACTTCTTAAAGTCCCTAACCGCTAATGCAAATTCTTCATCTTCACTATCGGAACTCGAACATTCCTCATCACTAGACTCCTTCTTGGCCTTTAATGCTAGAGATCTAACTCTCTCGCCTTTGCCTTTAACTATATCGGAGTCCATCTTGATTATCATCTCGTGAACTTTCAAGTTTCCTATTAGTTCATCGAGTGATAATGTCGTCAAGTTCTTTGACTCTTCTATGGCGGTGACCTTTGCTCTCCATTTAGGATGTAGAGCCCTAAGAAACATCCTAACATAATTCTTGCAAGAGTAACCTTCATCAAGAGCTTTAAGACTAGTGATAATAGTATTAAATCTAGCAAAAGCACTATCTATTGACTCATCTTCTGAAATGGAAATTTGTTCATATTGTTGAACAAGAAGATCAATCTTGTTCTCTTTAACTTGATTATTACCTTGGTGAGTGACTAACAAAGTTTTCCAAATATCTTTTGCCGTATTACACATGAAAATTCTTTCAAATTCCTTTTTAGGCAAAGCATTGTAAATCATCATTTTAGCCTCATTATTTTTGGCTAGTTTTCTTTTAAGTTCATCACTTTGTTTATCATAAGAAACTATTTCATCCTTATTAGTTTCCGGATTCATTTGAATTGGTTTAAAGTCACCCTCGCTAATAACACGCCAAAGATCAATGTCTTTTGACTTCACATATGTTTCAAATCTTGTTTTCCAATAAATAAAACAATCGGTTTCGAAAAGTGGTGGTCTTTGCATAGATTGCCCTTCTAGATATTTGTCGGAATCCATTGATCGATTCAAGTTTTAAAATACAATATACTTTAAAATCTTGACTGACGTGGCTTCTGATACCAATTGTGGAAAACTAGAAGGGGGGGTTGAATAGTTTTACCGGTTTTTAAGCTCTTTTGAAAACTTCTTAACAGTTTACTTATTAAAAACCTTGATTTGAATCTTATGTGTAATCAATCAACACCAATATGAACTAAACACTAAACTAACTAATAATAAGTAAAGTAAAGAAAAAAGATGGAAAGATCAAACCGGGACAAAAGATTTATAGTGGTTCGGCTACGAAGCACCTCTTCGCCCTACTCCACTCCCCGAGTACCACACTCGAGAGTTTCAAGCACTATGTCAACAACCTCCCTTAAGGCGGAGAAAACCGTACACGTCGCTTATCATATTTCCGACACTAAGCTAGATGTCGAGTGCTAATCTTAGCCAGCACCAATCTACCACGATCCACTTGATCAAACACTCAAGCCCAATGGATTCAAGAGATCACCAACATCTCGACACGATCACAATGATCAACACTTACTTGACTAACACTATCTAATGACCCTTGATCTTCTTGATCAATCACACAAGCCCAATGGCTTCAAGATATGTTCACTATCTCTTTTAAGATCACAATGATCTTCACTCACACTCTCACAAAAGAAAGACGATCTTGATGTATGCTATGATACAATCAAGTATGTAACAAGTGTTAGAAACAACCTAACAACTATAACTCTTGTATCTTCTTGGATACCTTGAGTTCTTCTCTTGCACTTGAAGAGGAATGACAACACCTTGTATCAACTTGGATACTTTGTGTTCTTCTCTTGCTATTGAAGAGGAATGAAGAGGATCTCTAAGTTGGATGATTGGATCACTCTTGAACAAAAGAAAAACTAAACTAAATGATCAAGAAAAGAAAATGGTGTGAGAGATTTAAACTCAGAAGTTTCTGTCTGTGAAAAGGTGCCTAATACAGGTGGACGGCTCCACTAAATCACCCACGGCTCCACTAAATTTAGTGGAACCGTGGAGCCGTCCCAGACAAAGACGCTCCAAATTTTGTCTTTTCTGGTGAAAACTTATTTGGGGAAGTTTGGAGCTGATTTTGGGGGGGGAAATAGCTGTTATGAATTTTAAACTTATTTTTCCATTAAAACATTTCTTAATTATTCAAAAATAATTTGTCATATATATTTAAAAAAAAATGTTTTGTCACATTAAAATGTGAAGTCTTAAAACCAAAATTTACTTCTTTGATCATTTGTCCAGTTTGTAAATTTGTTCTAGAGTGGTTTGCTTAGAAACGGGATCTTCCGATTAAAAACTTGTTGACGTTGATTTTAACGTAACTTGATTTCACATTTTGTCATCCTCAAAACGTGAAGTAATCGAAAGATATAAATAACATTTTTAGAACATTATTTGCATCAACAGTGTGGTCAATCTCGGTGTAGTCGGGAAAAAAACCTCTAGAGTTTCGAGGAATGGGTGCAAAAGCTCTATAAAGACGGGTGAGAAGCATCCCGTAAGGCATTGCGGTGGTTCCTAAAACTGGAATATCGGCCATTCTTTTGGCGATATAATAGGCGAGGTTGAATGGTTGGTGGTTTGACACACAATAGAGCATGTAGCAAAGACTTGCGTTGACATGGTCCCTATTTCCTATGGTGCTAATCACGTTTGCCCTAAGAACTTCCTCTAGTTTCTTGAATTGGGGCCTAAGTTCATTTAGCTCCATGTCAAACGGGTCTCTATCTACCTCTCGACCTCGACTAGTCCTAGTGTGAGAGGTTCTAGCTACAAAAAGATACTCACGAATGGTTTCTTTTGGAGTTAGGGGTGTGTCACATGGTGGTGTACGATCAAGGTTGGAATCGAGGATGGACAATGACCATTTGCCCGAATAAAAGCAAGTTCCTTGACTTGGAACACCTAAGACTTCTCCAAATTGATCTAGAGGGATGTTGAATTGAGTTTGGTTTACTTTGAAATGGATGTTCATATAACCATGATCATTTGTGCTAAGACCTACACTCGCATAGAATTCAAGTATGAATCTAGGGATTATGGGTTCATCAATATCTAGGAGACAATCGAATCGAATGGCGGCAAGTTGTTCTCTAAGAATGATTCCTTCTAGGAATGAGGGGTCTACGGTTCTACCCTCATGTACATAGCGTTTTTCTAAGGCTTTAAAGATGTTAACTTGGTCCTCGGTGTGTCCTTTGGTTTTATGGTGTGCAGGTAGGTATTTGACGGTTTCTTTGTGGTCATAATAAGTCGTGGGAGGCATGATTATCCTAGACACGAAAATTACATAGTTTAGTTAAAACTATTAAAAATACGTATATAGATTTCTAATGTGTGCCTATATGGGGACAATGTGGAGGTGCGGTTATCTCGACTCCTTTTGATGCATGAAAATTTTGATAATGCAAGTTTTATAACAAAATTAGAGATAACCCAAAAGCTCCTACTTCAATGTATCTACGATTGAATGTACCCAAAAATACATATTAGTTATGTATTCTCTTTAGCATTCAAGAGACATTATGCAAGTGATGTTTAAAACATAACGCTTTGTATTTGTATGAACAATGTTCAAAAACGGTTTTTCCTAGTCGTGAGAAGATTTTGATAAAAATTTCTCATGGGGTTTTTGATGAATTATGATAATGCCTAATGATATGCAATTCCTAACTAAGGAAAACATGATTTGTTATGTAATTTAGTAAATATGCTTCTTGATTTTACTAAAAATATGCATAAACCCAAAGTTTTAATTTTGTGTATGAAATAGAAATCCTAGACTCAGATCAGGAATGTAGATATGATTAGGATACTTACAGAGATGATTAGAGCACAAATTGGTGGAAGGAGATGACCTAAATTGTGAGTTTGGTTGATTTTGAGTCGAGTTCCAGTAGGTGGTATATTTTTGGGTGTTGTGATACACAGTACAGGGTGTTTGTTTAATAAACTAGAAAACTGACTCAGGGGGCCACGGATCCGGCGAAACCAAAACAAGGGGTCCATCCTTGTTGTCGGTTGGTTCTGTGGATCAGGCTCAGGTTTTTGGTTTTTGGTTAATCTAAGGTTCAAGCTAAGGTTTTATCAACTCATTAGGTTCCATTAATCCTAAACCAAGCCTAAGAAAGTTGAAGGTTGCTCTCTTAAGAGGTTTAGTGAGAATGTCGGCAATGTTGTCCTTGGAGGATACTTTCTCGATTGATATGTTTCCCTTCTGAACATTGTCGCGTAGGAAATGGTGATGTATTTCTATGTGTTTGGTTCTAGCGTGTTGGACTGGATTTTTGCTAAGGTCGATAGCTCCTTTGTTGTAGCATAGAATGGCAATGTCGTTGAGTTCAATTCCATAGTCGACGAGAGCTTGTTTCATCCACAGTGCTTGTTGACACGCCTTTCCTGCAGACACATACTCGGCTTCAGTTGTTGATATCGCTAGGGCCGTTTTTTTCTTGGCAAACCATGAGGTGAGACAATGCCAGACAAAAGTACAAATACCACTTGTACTTTTTCTATCGACATAGTCACCGGCATGGTCTGAGTTGGCATACACTATGGTTTCTACTCCCGTTCCTTTGGGATACCATAATCCTAAATGTGTAGTACCTTTGATATACCTAAAGATCCGTTTAGCGGCTTCAAGATGGGATATTTTGGGATCTTCTTGAAAGCGTGCACATAGATAAACACTAAACATAATGTCCGGTCTACTAGCCATGAGGTAGAGTAAACAACCAATCATTCCTCTATATTTAGTGCTATCTACGGATTCACCTTCGTCATCCTTTGTGAGTTTGGTTTCGGAGGACATGGGAGCTTTCATGGGTTTGGAATCTTCAAGACCAAATTTCTTAAGCATATCCCTTATATACTTAGATTGGTTGAAGAATATCCCATCATCTAATTGTTTAATTTGGAGACCTAAGAAAAAGTTTAGTTCCCCCATCATACTCATTTCAAACTCATCATGCATGATTTTTGAAAAATAATCGCATAACTCTTGACAAGTTGAACCGAATATAATGTCATCCACATATATCTGGACTATGATAATATGTGATCCCTTTTTCTTGGTGAAAAGAGTGTTGTCTACTAGGCCCATGGTATATTTATAGTCAACTAGGAAAGTCTTAAGTCGATCATACCAAGCTTTTGGTGCTTGCTTAAGTCTGTATAAAGCTTTCTTAAGTTTGTAGACATAATTTGGTTTTTTAAAATCGGCAAAGCCCGGAGGTTGTGCAACGTACACTTCCTCATTAATAAAACCATTTAGAAAAGCACTTTTAACATCCATTTGGAATAGTTTAAAGTCGTGTGCACATGCATATGCAAGTAGTATTCTAATTGACTCGAGCCTAGAGACGGGTGCAAATGTCTCGTCGTAATCTATACCTTCTTGTTGATTGTAGCCTTGAGCTACTAGCCTAGCTTTGTTTCTAGACACTACTCCATTTTCATCCATTTTGTTCCTAAACACCCATTTAGTTCCAATTATGGTTTGATTTTGAGGTTGAGGGACTAATGTCCATACATCATTTCTAACAAATTGGTTTAGTTCTTCTTGCAGAGCTACGACCCAAGATTCGTCTTTTATGGCCTCATTTACATTTTTAGGTTCAATGGTTGAAACAAAACAAAAGAAATTACTTTGGTTTTGGACTTTTGATCTTAAAGTTCTTTCATTAATTTTTCCTATGACGTTATCTAATGGATGACTTTTGGATTCTTTGATGTTGACTAATTCCCTATCCACGGGTTCATCTTCTTTTTCATTTTCTACATTTTCTTGGTTTTCAACCATTTGACTTTCATCTAAGTCATCATCTACCAAAGGTGATGTCTTAAAGGGAGGTGGACTTTCGTCGAATGTTACGTTCAACGATTCCTCGACTCTTGAGGTTTATTTGTTTAAGACAATGTATGCTTTACTATTCTGTGAATATCCTAAAAATACACCTTCATAAGACTTTGGGTCAAACTTGGTGAGGTAATCCTTAGTGTTTAAAATGAAGCACTTGCTTCCAAAAACTCTAAAATATCCTAAAGTAGGCTTTTTGCCTCTATATAACTCATATGGAGTCTTTTTCAAAAATGGTCTAATTAATACTCTATTTAAGATGTATGTGGATGTATCTACGGCGTGACACCAAAACTTTTGTGGTATGTTTTGTTCATTTAACATTGTTCTACTCATTTCTTGAATTGTCCTATTTTTGCGTTCTACTACACCGTTAGATTAAGGAGTTGGAGGAGCCGAGAAATTATGTATTATGCCATTAGCATCACAAAAAGCTCCGAATTGGGTTTCGTTATCAAATTCACGACTGTGGTCGGTTCTAATAGACACAATGTTATTTCCTATTTGATTTTGAATTTTCTTACTTAGAATTTCAAATTTATCAAATGCCTCGTTTTTAGTTTTCAAAAACTTAGTCCAAGTATACCTAGAGTAATCATCTACTATTACCAAAGTATAGAAGTTTCCCCCATAACTTTGTATAGCGGATGGACCAAACAAATCCATATGCAACAATTATAGACACCTAGATGTAGACACCATGTTTTTAGCCTTATGGCTATTATGAACTTGTTTCCTAATTTTGCAAGCATCACAAAAGTGTTGGTCGTATTTCAACTTGGGTAGGTTCCTAACGAGTTCCTTAGATGATAAGGATTGGATTAACCTCATATTGGCGTGACCTAAGCGTCTATGCCATAGAGTTTAGTTTTCGTCCAAAGAGGTGAGACAAAGTTTGTCTTTAGGTGTTTTGTCTAATTTCATAACGTAAAAGTTATTCTTCAAAATACCTTTTCCTACGGTTATGCCATCTTTAAATATTTTACTTCCATTTTCACTGAAAAGGATGTTATACTTTTTGCGACATAATTTACTAATACTAAGCAAGTTAAATCCTAAGTTATCTACATGAGCTACATCATCCATAGTGAGAGAGTCAAGAGAGATCGTACCTTTTCCGAGGATCTTGCTTTTAAGATTACTATCAAAAGTAACATTACCTCCGTTGTACACTTGGTAGGTTGAGAAAAGGCCTTTGTTTCCTGTCATGTGTCTTGAACACCCACTATCTTTGATCCACTCATCCGGTTCTAACCCGACTTTTAAGCACACCTAAGTTAAAGAAAAACTCATGCGTTTGGTCCCCAATATCTCATGGGTCCATTTGGGTTAAACATTACATTATCATAGTTCATGTATGGAAATGGTGGATAAAGTGTTCCATGGCATGTAGTTGGGACCTTGAAAGTTCCTAGACATGTTTTGGTTCCAACTATTTTGATGATGATGCTGTGAGTTAAGGTTACTCTTAGGAAAGGGGTGTTTGGGAAAACTAGTTTTAGGTTTCTGTTGAACCGTTTAAGTCCTAAACTCATTTTTAACTTGACCTTTTCCTATAGTAACTGCTGGTTTTTGTTTGTTAACTGTTGTACCAGTGCTAGGTTTTCTTGTGACCTTAACGAACTCAGTATGATCCGAAGTACAAACCTTCTGTTCAGCAACAGTACCCGCGGACCCTTTGGTCAGTACTGGCGGAGCCAAATTTTTGGGTCCGCCAGATCCGTAGGTGTCTGACTTTGTTGGAACAGGTTCTTGTACTTTCACTGTTTGTTTCTTAAAGTCATTTAAGTTTTCTAGTTTCATAAAACCTAGTCCGGTTTTATCATGAGGCAACTTTTGAATTTGCATTATCTGATCTGCTAAACAAATGTTTTTATCAAACCTTTTAAACTTAGAGTTTTGTTTGATAAGATCTTCCTGTGTGGTTTTAAGTGTTTCTAATTCTAGTTTAAGTTCCTGACATGAGACACATGTTTCTTTAACACTTTTACCCTTTTCTGATCGTATCTCTTTTTCTTTTAACCAATAGACTTCGTTTTCTAAAAGTGTCGTTTTGGTTTTTAAGAACTTATTTTTGTTTATGATTTTTAGAGTAATATCACACAGTTTGTTATATTCTACTTCTAAGGTTTCATCATCAATAGAGGAGTATGACGAGTCAGAATGTACCTCTTCTGAGTCATGAGCCATGAGAGCAACGTCGTCGTTCTTAGGCTCGTCGTCATCACCTTCACTGTCACTCCAAGCTCCACAAACAAATGCTCTTTGAGACTTGTTCTTTGAAGGCTTTGGGCATTCTCCTATTAGGTGACCGGAATCCCCGCACCTAAAACACTTCCTATCTACTTTTCCTTTCCTATCATCACGGTCTTTCCGAAAGGACTTCTTTTCTTCACGAGGTTGTCTTAAGAACTTTCCTCGTCTCCTAAAGAACTTCTTGAAATCTCTTACGGCCATGGCATACTCTTCGTCTTTGCTACCCGAACTAGACTCCTCATCATCACTAGACTCTACTCTAGCTTTTAAGGCAATGGACTTCATCTTCTCATTTTTGCCTTTAACTATTTCTGAGTCTTTTTCCATCACCATCTCGTGAACTTTGAGATTTCCGAGGAGCTCGTCAAGTGTCATGCTTGAAAGATCCTTAGATTCTTCAATAGCCGTCACCTTTGCTCTCCACTTCGGATGAAGTGCTCTAAGAAATTTCCTGACAAAGTTCTTACTATAAAAAGATTCATCAAGTGCTTTAAGAGAAGTAATTATAGTATTAAACCTAGCAAAAGCAATATCAATGGTCTCATCTTCAGAGATAACAAATTGTTCATATTGTTGAACAAGAAGATCAATTTTGTTATCTTTGACTTGTGAGTTCCCTTGATGAATGATAATCAATGATTGCCAAATATCCTTAGCCGTTTTACACATAAAGACTCTTTCGTATTCTTTCTTAGGTAAAGCGTTGTAAAGCATCATTTTAGCTTCATTATTTTTGGCAATCAACTTCTTTTGCTCATCACTATGACGAGTAAGAGAAGTACCCTCATCTCGACCTCCTAATATATTTAATATGGGTTTACAATCACCTTCTATAATAATATACCATAAATCTATATCCTTTGACTTCACATAAGTTTCAAAGCGGTTTTTCCAATATATAAAACTATTTGTTTCAAATAGTGGTGGTCTTCGCATAGATTGCCCTTCTTTGAAGTTTTCAAAATCCATTGATCGTTTCAAGTTTTAAAATACAATATATTTTGAAAATCTTGAGTAACGTAGCTCTGATGCCAATTGTGGAAAACTAGAAGGGGGTTGAATAGTTTTTGCCGTTTTTAGATTTACTTCGCTTTGAGACTTAACGTGATTTCAAATTAATGCACACAAATAAACAATATAAGTAATGCAAGTAAGGAAAAGAACAATCAAACCACAACACGGAGATTTATAGTGGTTCGGCTACAAGGACTCTCTTCCTTGCCCTACTCCACTCTTCGAGCCTCTAACTCGAGGGTTTTTCTTCACTAAGAAACAAGCTCCCTTCTTGGCCGAGAAAACCTTTACACACGTCGCTTACACCTTTTTCCGGTACTAAGCTAAATACCGGGTTCTAGTTCAAGGTAGAACCAACCTGACGTCGCCTATACAATTTCCGACACTAAGCTAGATGACGAGTTCTTTACAAGGGTTCAACCACTCCCGAAACTCTATGTGTTTTGAGGACTAAAACACTAACCGATCACTACTGAATGAATGGTATGACAATGATGTGTGAACTACACAGAACCTACACTAACAGGATAGCAACACCTTGTTGATCCTTGATGCTTGATCTCTTTTCTACAAAAGGAAGATCACTAAGAATGAAATGAATGGGTTAGTAATGTACAAATGAATGAATATGTAATTTAAGCTATATGAGTGATGAGTGTGCTTGAATGATCAGCTTGCTATTTATAGGCAAAACTGAGCAGACAAACCACGGATTTGGCGGACCCAAATTATGGGTTCCGCCCTTGTACTGGTTTGGTTCCGCGGGAACATGCCAACTAAGAAATTCACAAATCTTTCCATATCTTATCTAGTCTTGTCAAGATCTTACAAAGTCAACTCCTTTGCTTCAAGATCTTTCCAAAATATATTACAAAGTCAACTAAGATATCTAAAGATTTCCTAATGAGGTATGCCATGATGTCATGTATATTTCTATTTTTAAGAAATAAAAATAAACCTGTAAATGTATATATGTATGCAATGTGTAATCCCTAGTGATCATGTGATATGTAAATGTGTTTTAAAAAGCTTGTTACTAAAATATAAAAGACTTTAACATATACTTATGCTTTGCTAAAGATAAACCTTATAATTGTCATTAACAAAATAAAGCAAAGATCGTAAAATATAAATAACGTTTTTAGAACGATATTTGTATTAACACCATCCTTCAAATTCAGTCTATTTTCAATACCAAAACTTACAGAGGATAGTCAATATGTGGTCTCCTTTTACCCTAATTTCTGTGTTGTTCAGGACTTGACAACAAGGAAGGTGACAGGACTGGGTAAGATGAAGGCTGGGCTGTATCATCTTGTCAATGTCCCTTCTGATAAGGTTGATGGTGTTTTTACAAATCTTGTACAGTCTACTATGCAAAAGTTCTCTCTATCTCCTTTAGGTACTTTTGATTCTAGTAATAAGAAAGCAGTATCATCATATGGTTTGTGGCATCATAGATTGGGTCTTGTATTTGATTCAAAGTTGAAACATATGAATGATTTGCCTGTTTCAGTGTCAAAGTCTTGCAATGATATCTGTTTATCTTGTCCTATGGCTAAATTCACTATGCTTCCATAGTCTTTAAGTGATTCTCGTAGCAGTAGTGTATTTGACTTGATTCACATTGACATATGGGGGCCTTATAAAGTGCCCACAAATGGGAAGTTTATATACTTTTTGACTGTAGTAGATGACTGTAGTAGAGTGACTTGGTTGTACTTGCTAGAATGAAAGTCTGATTCAGTTGAAGCCTTGAAGTTCTTTTTGAAGATGGTTTCTACTCAGTTTAGAAGACAAGTTAAGATAGTGAGGTCTGATAATGCTTTGGAATTTGTTAAGGGTCAGTGTGGTCCATATTTGTTAAGCCAGGTCATAGTTCATCAAACATCATGTGTAGATAGGCCTCAGCAAAATGGAAGAGTTAAAAGAAATCATAGACATGTTTGGACACTGCAAGAGCTCTTAGATTTCATTCCAAGCTTCTTCTAAAGTTTTGGGGTGATTGTGTTACTACTGCAACTTACTTGATCAATAGAGTTCCTTCTTCTGTTCTTGGAAATATGACACCTTATGAAGTTCTGCTTGACAAGAAATGTTACACCCCGTGCCCGCTTAGACCAAAAACTTTGAACTTTTACGCGGAAACGCTTGACTTTTACGGACATCCTATTACTCTTTCGACCATTTATAAAAATACATAAACATTCAGACCTTGAGACTATTTTTAAATGAAACTAGACTCAAATACCTTCAAAACGCCGGGTGGCGCGACCCGTAACGACTTACGGTTTAAAAGATATGATTTTTCGAAAATTTCCAAAATCTGGAAATACCTCCCAACCGCCGGTTGGGATTCTCAGAAAGTCCCAACCGCCTCAGTTGAGATCCCAGCCGTCGGTTGGGGGTCTGCAATGCCCATTAACTTCCGTTTCTAGCCCGTTTTCGCGACATACAACCCATACCATATCCGTATTACACCAAACTTAACCAACATCATTACTTTAACATACTAAACATGTTCCATAGACACTTGACCCGTTTACAACCCAAAATGGGTACATTCATACTTAATCCAAACGCCCCTTTTTACTTTGACTATAAACACTTCAAACCACTTTAACATACCAAATGACTACCAATTCATTATACAACTCTTGGCACACAATTTGACGCTTGTTTACTCATTACAAAACATTACTTGACTCACGGGGGTACAAACTTTACACTTGAGCTTGGTATCTACCTAAGCTCTGTTTTCTTACCAATCTTCGAATATCACATAACCAAATCTTTATCCTTAGTCCAAGCCTTCCATGATAGCATACAAACCTACAAAAGGGTTAGACAACTAAACCATAAGCTTTTGCTTAGTAAGTAACCCGACATAAAACACATATCATACACATATTAGCACATAAGCATCATGATCACTTACTTTGCTTCTATACCATAACATTCAATTTACCACATAAACCTTCATCACATAAGCTACAATAAGTCTCACTAGCAATTAGTCATGTACTTGCTTTACTAGCTCATAACTAGTCACCACTTTCCTAACCTTCATCCATTACTCAATCCAAGTACTAAAACTTATCACATTCATAACACATATATGGATAACATACATATAACACATGTTTTAGTACAAGTTACTTACCTTAGCTTCCAAAGCTAAGTATAAAATCAATATCCCATCACCCTCAACCTCTAACCATCATCATCATCCTTTACAATTTACCAAGGCCTAATAACCTAATAATCAATAACATAAACAAGGGTTAACATAACCCATTAAACATACTCATCTTTCTTTTTACATCATCATATGATCATACCTTGATCATATGATGAAATCCCTCTTAATTCATACATCTTAACCTCATTAGAATCAAGGATGGGGAGTACTTACTTGAGGAAGATTCATTGCTAGGACTTAACCTTTACTTTGGAACCTTAAACTCTTCATGGATTAGCCATCAACTTCATCTTCTTCTCTCCTTTTCTCTAATAACCGAACCACACAAACACATTCAAGAAAATGGTGGAAAAGTGTGGAAATAACTAGAAGACTCCCCATCCAGGATATTTACTTGCACAAGTTCGGGCTAATGGCAAGAATGGCCCCTCAAGTCTCTTTTCTTCCACATAGGCCACAATACTTACTATAACACATTTGGCATAAGACAACTTAAGCCCTTAAAGTCTGTTTCCCTCTTGTTGTGCCACACAATACTTTCATAACCTTATAATACATTCTTTGACTATCACTTTGACTATCGGGTTTGACCACTACGCTAGATTCGTTGACCGGCCAATCACGTAAAGTCCTTAATCCATTTTCATCTAAGGTAGGGTCCAAGTATCCGGGAAACGGGTCTAACAATTCTACCCCCTTATTTAGATTTCGTCCTCGAAATCTCTCGTCTATTACTATTCAATACCAATTCACAACATATACATGCCCTTGTTCTCATGCTCTCTAAGCCATTACCTTGCAACGATCTAAATGATCTCGCAAATTCTAAACTTACTATACATAATCATTACTCATAATCCACTAGAAACACACTTCTCATCACAAACTTATCTAAAATTTCCCACAGTTGACGACTAGTCATATGGAAAATTTACTATTTTGACTTTATATAAGTCAAACTTCAACACTATTTTCACGTCATTCACCAATGCACTAACATGACTAAAAGTTATATACCGGTTAATTTCGCATTCTACATAGTACCAACACGTATCTGTGTCAAAAACCAGTAACTTACTTCAATTTTATATCAAGTACCATCTAAATGGCACTTTCAAAATCTTTTATTCGCATTACTTAAGCAATCTTCTTGTTAAATTTTGGGAAATGCTTACCCATTATGTTATCAACTTAATGCACAAGCTCATTCTAGGCGTCTATCTTAAGGTTCACACATGACCTTAAAGCCGCTATAAGTTTTTATTCACATCTAATCTCATTTCTTATGACGTCTAACTTGTTTTAGTTTTCTCTTTCTCATCTCTCTACCCGTACTCTCGTCATATCGGCTACACATATGCTCACTCGTTTATAATTCTTTATTTACATAAAAAGGCGTCCCAATCTATGTAAGTAAGGAATTATAAACTTATGGTTCGGCGATTTACAATTTCTTCATTTAAATGAAGAGGCGTCCCAATCCATTTAAATAAGGAGATTATAAATCATCCTACTTATGTACTTCCGACACAACAATCATACATACTTTACTTTCCATCTATTCTAGCCTTGGATCCAATCTCGCTAACTTTTCATCCATGCCATAAAGGCAAGCTAAACAACCATGCCATGAAGGCAAGCTAACAACCATGCCATGAAGGCAAGCTAACATCCATGCCATAAAGGCAAGCTGGGCTATCCCGGAGGATACCAAAACACATGCCATAAAGGCAAGATGGGCTATCCCGAAGGATACCAAAACTAGAGCATTGGATCCAAGCTATATCTACCTTATCATCTTTACTCATTTTATCTTTTATGTACTTTTATCATTAAGTACACACTATCATTTCCTCAATTCTCATTGCCTTAAGCAATTTCAACATTCACTACCACGTTTACTACCATCTTGACAAGTTTCTATATAACACTTGTCGATTTATTATATTTGCATTTTCGCAATGCAACTTATCATTCATCCGTCAACCCCAAGTTGACTCACACATTCACTATGTGCCATTTTTATTTTAGACAAGTTCTGTACGATGCTTGTCCATTACAATTTACACATTTTCTATGTGTTCTTACAACGCACTTTTACTATTACCCGTCAACCCCTTGTTGACCATATTCTCAAATTATACTATCACTTCATTTAGTCTACTCAACTTTTACGCATATAAACCTTACATAGGTTTATTCTATAACATTCTCATTAATCTCATCATACACATTCCAATATATTAGCATGATCATATTCATGTTTTACAATTCTTTCTAGTGCACTTCATATCACTTATGACTTCTAGCGCAATCTGTATCTCATTCATCACTTCCACTCATCACGCTCAGACATCTTACTTACTAACGCTTTTAACTTATCATGTTTTATATGAAACATGATGCCATCATACCTTAACCATATACACTAACTTTCTCATAATCCAATTTAATTTTAGCATATAAGAATTCATGACTTTAAGCATCACATCATTATCATACTTACTTTCAAGCCTTCTAGACATCTAGTCTTATTAAACACCTATCATGCTTCTTAACTTATTTCACATATCAATGTGTTCTTTCAACTTTATTTCGTCACTAGGTCATCACATATAATGTGACAATTATACATTACATTGGAGTTAATCTGCGCTTTCTAAACAACTTCTGTTATCAACCATACAATAAACATTATTCGCACATAACTATCAAGTCTCACAGAATATTCATTCCAATGCATCCATCATATCTCGCACACTTCTATGTATTCATGCTATCAAGTACAATCTCATTCTACTTAGACATATAACCAACTACCATAGACTTCACATCGCATAAACGATAACACTTAACATTTAACACTTGTCAAAAAATGTTCTAACATTCATAATCATAATCAACTCACGTAGTCTATGGTTCATACATCATATTGCACAATCAATCTATGTCTAAGCATTAACATTTTGATTAGTCACAAACACTAGTCTACCTTATAACTAAGGCATCATAACACTTTAATTCATTTATTAGCCCATCTCTAATACCGCTTAGCATTCCTACTCGCATTCCATTACCATTACTCTATCATACATTCACATAATCGCAATACAATCGCCGGCACCAACCGAGGTGCTCGGCCAACTAATCATTTAAGTACTTCAAGTCCCCCACGGACTTATGTCTCAAACTCATCAATACTATTACACACGTCCATCACTTATCATCATTAAGCTCAACTAGCATAAAACATAATTCGTCTCACACTTAGCAATTACTTTCCGCATTACTAACTCTTACGCTCAACGCTTCTATAAGTGGTATAAGACTAGGCAACCTATAGTGGAAACCTAATTCACTTAAACCGAAGCTCTGATACCAAGTTGTTACACCCCGTGCCCGCTTAGACCAAAAATTCAAACTTTTAGAGCGGAAACGCTTGACTTTTACGGACATCCTGTTACTCTTTCGACCATTTATAAAAATCCATAAACATTTAGACCTTGAGACTATTTTTAAATGAAACTAGACTCAAATACCTTCAAAACTATAGGTGGCGCGACCCGTAACAACTTACGGTTTAAAAGATATGATTTTTCGAAAATCGCCAAAATCTGGAAATACCTCCCAACCGCCGGTTGGGATTCTCAGAAAGTCACAACCGCCCCGGTTGAGATCCCAGCCGCGGGTTGGGGGTCTGCAATGCCCATTAACTTTCGTTTCTAGCCCGTTTTCGCGACATACAACCTATACCACATCCGTATTACACCAAACTTAACCAACATCATTACTTTAACATACTAAACATGTTCTATAGACACTTGACCCGTTTATAACCCAAAATGGGTACATTCATACTTAATCCAAACGCCCCTTTTTACTTTGACTATAAACACTTCAAACCACTTTAACATACCAAATGACTACCAATTCATTATACAACTCTTGGCACACAATTTGACACTTATCTACTCATTACAAAACATTACTTGACTCACAGGCGTATAAACTTTACACTTGAGCTCGGTATCTACCTAAGCTCTACTTTCTTACCAATATTCTAATATCACATAACCAAACCTTTATCCTTAATCCAAGCCTTCCATGATAGCATACAAACCTACAAAAGGGTTAGACAACTAAACCATAAGCTTTCGCTTAGTAAGTAACCCAACATAAAACACATATCATACACATATTAGCACATAAGCATCATGATCACTTACTTTGCTTCCATACCATAACATTCAATTTACCACATAAACCTTCATCACATAAGCTACAACTAGTCTCACTAGCAATTAGTCATGTACTTGCTTGACTAGCTCATAACTAGTCACCACTTTCCTAACCTTCATCGATTACTCAATCCAAGTACTAAAACTTATCACATTCATAACACATATATGGATAAAACACATATAACATATGTTTTAGTACAAGTTACTTACCTTAGCTTCCAAAGCTAAGCATAAAATCAATATCCCATCATCCTCAACCTCTAACCATCATCATCATCCTTTACAATGTACCAAGGCCTAATAACCTAATAATCAATAACATAAACAAGAGTTAACATAACCCATTAAACATACTCATCTTTCTTTTTTACATCATCATATGATCGTACCTTGATCATATGATGAAATCCCTCTTAATTCATACATCTTAACCTCATTAGAATCAAGGATGGGGAGTACTTACTTGAAGAAGATTCATTGCTAGGACTTAACCCTTACTTTGGAACCTTAAACTCTTCATGGATTAGCCATCAACTTCATCTTCTTCCCTCCTTTTCTCTAATAACCGAACCACACAAACACATACAAGAAAATGGTGGAAAAGTGTGGAAATAACTAGAAGACTCCCCATCCAGGATATTTACTTGCACAAGTTCGGGCTAATGGCAAGAATGGCCCCTCAAGTCTCTTTTCTTCCACATAGGCCACAATACTTACTATAACACATTTGGCATAAGACAACTTAAGCCCTTAAAGTCTATTTCCCTCTTGTTGTGCCACACAATACTTTCATAACCTTATAATACATTCTTTGACTATCACTTTGACTATCGGGTTTGACCACTACGCTACATTCGTTGACTGGCCAATCACGTAAAGTCCTTAATCCATTTTCATCTAGGGTGGGGTCCAAGTACCCGGGAAACAGGTCTAACAAGAAACCTGCCTATGATCATGTTGATATAAATAATGCCCGAAAACGTTATTAATATTTTTCGATACCTCTACGTTTTGATAATCACAAAATGTAAAATCATTAAACGAAAGATTATGACGTAAACAAGTATTTAGTTGTAAATATCTACTTTAACAACTTAATCACTTAAGGTATGAATAAACAAATGCCTAATGCATTATATGATCAAAGGAACATTTTCTTAATCACTAGATTTTTTATAAAATGTCACAAACATTTTATATCTTTTAGAAAATCATTTTTGGTATTAAGTAAATATATTAAATCCATTATAAATATATGAATTCAAATTTTTAACCAAAAATGACAAAAATGTTCCATAAAAACCTTCCCCAGTAAAAGACAAAATTTATAGCCGTTCAGGGAAGGGCGGCCCCCTTAATTATAAGGGTGGTCCCCTTAATATTTATGGGGGCCGGCCACTAATTAAGGGGACCGCCCACGCTCCTCCAGCTGTAATTTTTGCCTATAAATACTGGTTCATTCCTGGCATTTTTCCTCACCTTTTGCACTAAAAACTTTCTGATTTAGATCTCATTTCATATCTTCAAAAACCCTTTGATCATATAATTATAAGCTTTTGTTTCAAGTGATCCAAAGCTTCAACCTCTCAAGTGCAAGAGAAGAATACTTCTATCCTTCAAGACAAGAAGTATTACAACTTGGTGTATCTCTTCCATCCAAGTTGTTGGTGTATCAAAATTGTAAATCATTCATTCATTTGTATAAGTTGTGTATATTTGTTAGATAGGTGTGAGCATAATTGTTTAGGCTAGATTAGTGTGTAAGTAGTAAAGTTGTGAAGAAGTTAAGGTGTGTAAGTAGTGAAGGTGTGAAGAAGTAGAAGAGTATATAAGTAGTGCTAGGTCGTGAAGTAGTTGTGAAGCCGTTGTAAAGTAGTTGTGAAGCCGTTGTGAAAAAGTTGTGATGCCGTAGTGAAGAAGTTGTGAAGAAGTAGTGAAGAAGTTGTGATTGAAGTTGTGAGATTGGTTCTAGCTACGATTAGAACTCGACATTTAGTTTTGTGTCGTAAAATTGGTGTATGCGAAAGTTGTGTAAGGTTTTCTCCGCCATAAGGGAGCTTGTTGACACAGTGAAGAAAACTCTCGAGTTAGGTGCTCGAGGAGTGGAGTAGGGCAAGGAAGGTGTCCTTGTAGCCGAACCACTATAAATCCTTTGTCTCGCGGTTCGATCTTTCCATCTCTATCTTTCATTTCATTTCATTACTTTACTTGCATTGTTAATTTAGATTTACTTATATTTGTTCATATTGTTCAAGAGTTGAGTTCACATAAATTCGAATCTAAGTTTTTAAAAGTAAACAAAGTTTTTATAGTAAATTAAAAAGACGTAAAACTATTCAACCTCCCCTTCTAGTTTTTCACAATTGGTATCAAGAGCCACGTCAAACAAGATTTTTAAAATAAATTGTATTTTAAAACTTGAAACGATCTATGGAATCCGAAAAATATTTAGAAGGGCAATCTATGCAAAGACCACCACTATTTGAAAGTGATGGTTTTCTTTATTGGAAAAATAGATTCGAAACTTATGTGAAATCAAAAGATCTTGATCTTTGGCATGTTATTACCTATGGTGATTTTTCCCTTATTCAAAATAATCCTTTAACTAAAATAGATGAAATTGTACCTTTTGAAAAACAAAATGATAATTTGAAAAAGAAACTAGCAAAAAATAATGAGGCTAAAATGGTAATTTATAATGCGTTACCACGCAAAGAATATGAAAGAATCTTTATGTGTAAAATCGCAAAAGAAATTTGGAACTCTTTGCTAATCACTCACCAAGGTAATAGTCAAGTCAAAGATAATAAAATAGATCTTCTTGTTCAACAATATGAACAATTTACGATTCCGGAAGAGGAATCAATAGATAATGCTTTTGCTAGGTTTAACATTATCATCACAAGTTTAAAAGCACTTGATGAGAATTTTTCTAGTAAGAATTTTGTTTGGAAATTTCTTAGGGCTCTTCATCCAAAATGGCGAGCTAAAGTTACGGCGATTGAAGAATCAAAGAATTTGTCAACTCTACAACTTGACGAATTGATCGGCAACTTGAAGGTCTACGAAGCAATAATAAAGAAAGACTCTGAGATGGTCAAAGGTAAAAGAGAGCAAAGCAAGTCAATTGCATTGAAAGCTAGGAAGGAATCTAGTGACGAGGATAGCTCAACCTCCGAAAGCAATGACGAATAATATGCTATGGCCGTAAGAGACTTCAAGAAATTCTTTAAAAGACGAGGAAGATTCATTAGACAACTACATGATGAAAGAAAGGCATTCCAAAGATACAAAGAGGACAAAAGCGAAAGGAAGTGTTATAAATGTGGCGACCCAAATCACCTCATCGGAAAATGTCCAATGATGTCAAGGGATCAAAATCAAAAGGCGTTCGTTGGAGGAGCATGGAGTGATAGCGATGAAGATGAGAAAGAAATAACAAAGGACAAAAAATGTCTTATAGCAAAGGCATCCAATGAGGTACTTTCCGAAACCAAATACTTTAGTGATGAAAATCAATCATTAGATGAAAAAGACCTAGATAATGAATATAATAGGTTATGCAAATTAGGTCAAAAGGTTATAGCTAAAAATAAGTCACTAAAACATGTTAATAATCGATTAAAAAATGAAGTACTCGAATTAAAAATTAAACTCAAACATTTGGAAAAAGGAAAAGAAGTTTTTATAGAATGCAAAACATGCTTAGAAGTCAAAAATGAAAATGAAAAACTTAAAGATGAAATTTTCAAACTTGACAAGTTTAAAAATAGTAGTAACTCACTTAAGAAAATAATAAGTGTTCAAAGATTATCCGAAGATAAAACCGGTCTAGGAATCAATTCAATCGATATTTCAAATAGTGAAAATAAAAATGTAAAGTTTGAATGTGAGTCTAGTAAACAAAAACTGTTAGAGTCAAAACCTAAGTATATACTTATAAAAGATAGAAAAATACCCATTGCTAGTGATGAGGAAGTAAAAAGCTTTTATAAACCATCGTTAAAAACCAAAACCGGATTTTCTAAACCAAAATTAAGATCCAAAACTCCACCTCCAAATAGACCAAATAATCCTCATCCTCGGCCTAAAACCCCTCAACCTAGAAGAAATCAAGGTAGACAAAACTTTCCTAATAATAGTCACCTAATGTGGAATTATTCACATCAACCAAGTTTTAATCCTTGGGTAATACTTCCACCATACATGCAAATGCAAACCATGTTTGGTTCAAACAATTTTGGACAAATGAGACAATGGAGACCAGGTGGCTAAATCGTCACTCATTGAATAATTCGGAAACTCATCTATGATTGGCTTCTATAAGTCAATATAACACCTTGAAGTATTTGAAGAAAATCTACTGAAGACTAAAAGGTACGTTTTTTTTAGCTCATTGTTATAATATATGCTTAGATTAATGACTAGTTATTTCATGCCTATTTAGCTCATAATACCTAGTTATATATATACACATAATAGCTTATATGAATCTACTTATAACCTAGAATCACTTGTTCTTTTCCCTTTGGCCCTCTTAAGCTATAACGTTTAAAATGGAAATCTTCTATGTCCACTATTAGAAAACTCATGGTGATGAAGTGAAATGAGTTAAGTGGATTAATCATTAACATAGAAGTAAGATTAGATTTCTCGCGTTAGAAAACTATGGATGAAACAAGCTCTCGTAGACTATGGCATCAAGTTAGATAAGTGTGCGACAACAAAGGAGCTATAGATGTTAGGTTATACCCCATTCAACACTCTCGCATCAAACATATAGAATTTCGTCATCGCTTCCTTATGACCATAGGATATGTAGAAAAGGGTAGCATGTGACAATAGCCTTAACCAATTCCCTTGAGCATGAGATCTTTAACAACCATTTTTTTAAATCTAGGATTAATGGTATTTGTTGTCAAAAATCTAGTACCTTTAAAAATATACAGAAATTTCACATTTTGGAAAAATGATTTTTTAGATGGCTATTTCACTTTTCTATTAACATGTTTTACTATCTCATTTTTCTTCTTAATCTATGTCCATAATTCTGTTTCGATCAAAGTCAAAGATTGGGAATTTTTTTTTCTTACCCATTCTTCATAAACACATTTTGAAATAAAACCCAATCTATTTTATTCAAATAACTTCCACATCTACATAAAAACTCACTTTCAAACATTGTTGAATAATGCTAAAAATATTTCTTTAAATCATGCATGGTGATCTCATATTTGTCATTTATATTTATGTACATGACATTTATAAGTGAACTAAGTCAAATCAAGCGGACCATGGTTCGTCTATTAAGATTTTGTTTGTAACAAGTCTAGAAGTCCATGCTATCTTAAGTTCCCATTTATTACACATAGGCACACATTAGGATCCATCAAATAGTTCATTAATCTTCCCACTTACATATAATTAAGAAAATACTTGGTGCAGTTTATTGTTTCCTAGTCCATATATATTACTTGCTTGATGAGTATGTTTACATGCTAGATGAAATTACTTGTTTGCTTAATCTCTTTAATTAACATGTTTTGCATAAATATCTATTACATGCTTAATTGTCTCAAAGAGTTGGACTTGCTTGAAACTAAACCCAAAAACACAACCCTTTCTACAATTTTCTGCCAAAAACCCATTTCCAGTAACTTGGAGACCTCATGATGGGCGGCCCCCTTAAATCATAAGGCGGCCCCCTAAATATTTAAGGGGACCGGCCCCTATTTAAGGGGACTGGCCATCTGATGGTCGGGGTTTACAGAAACTTTTCTGCTTTTTAGCCCATTTCATCCTACACTTCCCAAAATTCACAAACATATCTTATTCCAATCCATCCAACAAATTTTATCCATTCTGTTAATACAAATATCGTCCTAAAAACGTTATTTATATTTTACGATCTTTACTTAGTTTTGTTAATGACAATTACAAAGTATATCTTTTAGCAAATTATAAATGCTATCTAAAGTCTCTTTAAAACACATTTTACATTTCACAAGTTTACTTACAATTACATTTTACACATCTACTAGTTTATTTCCTTAAAAAGAAACTTTATTTTTAAAATGATACAATGACATCATGGCATGCATCATACATAATATCTTGGCTAGATCTTCAAGCAAGATAGTTGACTTTGGAAGATTTTGATATGACATGACAAAGGTGTGAAGGATACAGCTGGATTTGGAAAGATTTCCAAAAACTCTTAGCTGTCATTTTGCTGTCAAGTTGGCGGAACCAATCGATATAAAGGACGGATCCCTTTTATGGGATCCGCCGGCTGTTCACCAGCTTGCCTATAAATAGCAAGCTGATCATTTGGACACACCATCACTCATAGAGCCTAACATTCATACTCATTCATTTACATATCATCTAACATTTATCATTCATTCATTTCATTGATCTTTCCTTTTGTAGCAAAGGAGATTAAGCATCAAGGTTCAACACAGACGTTTAAAACCTTTAGCATAAGTTACTGTGTGATATAGTTGTAGTTCACACATCATTATTTGTATCATTTATCTCAGTGAGTGTGGTTAGTGTTTTAGTCCTCAAAACACAAAGAGTGTAGGGAGTGGTTGTACCCTTGTGAACGAACCAAACGGGAGTGGTTGTACCCTTGTAAAGAACTCGACATCTAGCTTAGTGTCGGTAATTATATAGGCGACGTTAGGTTGGTTCTACCTTGAAATAGAACCCCGTGTTTAGCTTAGTACCGGAAAAGGAAGTAAGCGACGTGTAAAGGTTTTCTCCACCTAGAAGAGAGTTTGTTTCTTAGTGAAGGATAACTCTCGAGTTAGAGGCTCGAGGAGTGGAGTAAGGCAAGGAAGAGAGTCCTTGTAGCCGAACCACTATAAACATCCGTGTTGTGTGGTTTGATCTTTCCTCTCTTTACTTTTCATTTATATATTGTGTGAATATTTGTTTGTGCTTGTTTCCTTTGAAATAACATAGAGTAACAAAGTGAATTAATTTTAAAACGGTAAAACTATTCAACCCCCCTTCTAGTTTTTCACAATTGGCATCAAGAGCTACGTTACTTAAGATTCTTAAAATATATTGTATTTTAAAACTTAAAACGATCCATGGATTTTGAAAACTTTAAAGAAGGGCAATCTATGCAAAGACCACCTCTATTCGAACCTAATTGTTTTATTTATTGGAAAAATCGCTTTGAGACTTATGTGAAGTCAAAGGATATAGATCTATGGTTTATAATTGTTGAGGGTGATTACAAGGCCACAAGTAATGATATTTCGGGTGGTCGGGATGTAGAAACTTCTCTTACTCGTCACAGTGATGAGCAAAAGAAGTTGATTGCCAAAAATAATGAAGCCAAAATGATGCTTTACAATGCTTTACCTAAGAAAGAATATGAAAGAGTTTTTATGTGTAAAACGGCTAAAGATATTTGGCAATCTCTAATTGTCACTCATCAAGGAAACTCACAAGTCAAAGATAACAAAATTGATCTTCTTGTTCAATAATATGAACAATTTGTTATCTCTGAAGATGAGACCATTGATAGTGCGTTTGCTAGGTTTAATACTATTATTACATCACTTAAAGCACTTGACGAATCTTTTTCAAGTAAGAATTTTGTCAGGAAATTTCTAAGAGCACTCCACCCAAAGTGGGGAGCAAAAGTGACAGCTATTGAAGAATTCAAGGATCTTTCAAGCATGACACTAGATGAGCTCATAGGAAATCTCAAAGTTTACGAAATGGTGATGGAAAAAGATTCAGAAATAGTTAAAGGCAAGAAGGAGAAAATGAAGTCCATTGCTTTGAAAGCTAGAGCTGAGTCAAGTGATGATGAAGAGTCTTGTTCTAGTAGCGAAGACGAAGAATATGCCATAGCCATAAGAGATTTCAAGAAATTCTTCAGGAGACGAGGAAAGTTCGTAAGACCACCTAGTGAAGAAAAGAAATCCCTCCGTAAAGACCGTGATGATAGAAAAAGCAAGTTAGAAAGGAAGTGCTATAGGTGTGGAGATTCTGGTCACTTTATAGGTGATTGTCCAAAGCCTCCTGATGCGGTGCGTTGTGTCGTTGCGGTTTAGCAGTATTAATGCCTACTCAAGTTTTAAATTTATATTTAGCCGACTTATCAATAACACACACACTTAACGAGCAGTGTACCCGGTCAGTATGAATATAATGGTAAGTAGAGTGTCGATCACTAAGAGTGGAACGTATTATCTAGTTATTCTAATCAGTATTTTAATATTCTAAGTTAGCTATACAACCTAATATAACGCAAGGGGGTTCAGCCTGAGAGACTGGCACGTTTTGGTTGCAACAAAATAATAAACTAAACTAATAGGCACGAATCAGCACACGTACAAAGATAAATACTTGAGACAATAAGAAGACCTGTCCTGATAGATAAGTAGTTTGTCACTTGTTTTATTGCTAGTTTTATATGAAGTGTATAGTTCGATGCAACGCACCGAGATTAAGTCCTTTCTCGTTGGTTCTAATCTTATCGGCGAGTAAACCCTTAATGATTACTTATGACTATCCTATTTATCTTTCTTCCTACTTTTCTACAGACGATAGAATGCATAGGTGATCTAATAAATAGGCGAGGGCAGAGGCATGGCGACCCGATCAACGCTCAGCTAGACACAGAGGTTATCAATGCACTAATAAAAGTCACCAAAGACATCAACATATAAACTTTAATTAATGGGAAAGCAGTTTTAAGGGAGTGCAATCTTTCCGTTGTCACATTACACAAGCCACCAATCCTGATGAATTAAAGTTTACTATCACAATAAAACAAAACTACTTAATAAATTAAATACACGCAGGACCTTCTTACAGCTCTTGTATCTTTGTTCAAGGTGTGTCTTGTGCTGCTGCCTTGACTGAATTCGTCCTAGGGTTTCTGTGGTCTTCGGTCTTCTAAAACTGTCGAACTTCGGAACTCTTAATTCGTCTGGTCTTTTGGGGTATTTATAGTTTCTGTCTGAGAGGTAAGATGCGGCGCATCTAGTAAGTAGATGCGGCGCATTGACTTAACTTCGCCTGGGGTCCAAGATTAATATATTCAAGAATATTCGTACACCGCCAGAAGATGCGGCGTAACTCCATAAATAGATGCGGCGCATGTCCTCTTGTATCTTGGATCGTATCTGGTGAAATCTTGATAGTGATGCGCCGTATGTAATAAGGAAGATGCGGCGCATCTGGAGCAGAATGTCTTGATCTTGTACATTTCGGTAGACTCTTAACTTCTTGCTTGTTTTGCTCCATAATTAGTCCAAAATCGCCAAGTTTCACCAAATGCTTGTTTTTACCTGAGAATTACAAAAGTAAACGATTAAGTACCAATCCTCATACAAAATGTAATAAAACAAGTCAAATAAATAGGATAAATGATGGTAATAAAATGTACTTATTTGAGTTCATCAAATATCCCCCCACTTGAACTTTACTTGTCCCCAAGTAAACCTTAGAATTAATCTTATGAAAATGTATCCTAAAAGATATTAGCATTTATTTTTATATTTAAGCATGTATTCATTTTTGTCATAATCACACAACCAAACACTTAACGATTTAGAAGTAAAATAAAATATTTTGATAAAAGCAAATCTAATCGTTTAACTGTCCAGTCGTGACGAATATTCTATCATAAGCTTGGCAAGTATACACATATCCTCCACTAAAACCAAGGAATAACAAGTCTAAAGCGGTAAAAAGGGTTTTGAGGTTTAAGGGTTAATCATTCTCCTTAATCTCTATCGATCTCAAATTCCATAAAAGGCGACAAAATCACAAATACATGATCGAATCCACGAACACGATACTTGCAATTGCTCAAATCCTTAACTCGAATAGGCTAAAGATAGGACCAAGTAATCTTCACCAATAATATTATATCAAAAAGGGCGACAAAATCATAAATACATAGCCGAATCCACGACTACGATACTTAAGATTGCTCAAATCTCTAATCTCAATAAATTAAAGGTTTGGATAAAGAATAATATAGGGTATGGATAATATTTGGGATATAAATTGGTGTAAACTGAAAAATAAACAAAACAAATAAATTAAAATCCTAAGTGTGGTTAATCACTATCCCAACCATCCCATGAATAAGACTCATATCATAGAATAACTCACGCTTTAACACTTGAAACACACGCTTTAGGTAGACATGAATTATACTCAACAAGATCTCAATCAAAGAATAAACCTTAAGTTGGTGTTCCCATAACTGCCAACTCCCATTCAATCCATAGATATAATATACAACAACTAGTGGTGATATCGACCACTTAATACAAAACTTTACATAAGTTGGTCAAAACAAACATCCAACTTTTCTTTTTTTTTCTTTTTCTTTTCTATTTTTTCAATTTTTTTTTTTTTTTTTTTTTTTTTTTTTTTTTTTGATAACATAAACATAGATGTGTAAAATTTCACCACATCACTATAATGATAATTCTTGATAATTTTTCCATACTTTTCATAACTTCAGAAATAACGGTAATAGTGAAAGTAGTAAACACACGAAAAATAAACTCAAAGATATACAATATTTACTTTCACTCCAATTGCATTGTGCAATTTCCCGACCTAACCAAAGATAATGAATTACGCACACGAACACAGGTAATGTAAGGAAACACACTTTGCCTAAAGCAATTAACCAACCACGGATTTTAATCTACAGGGTAGGCTAAGGTGTAAGGGTGTAACGAAACATTTTAAACATTGGTGTAAGAAACGAAAGGAATGGCTCTGAGTGTTTTTCTAGGGGTATCTTACTCTAAAAATGAGAGTAACAAAAGGGTTTATACGGGGGTTAACTAACCAGTGTAGTTAGCTAATAACACATAACATATATAGGCTATTTGAGTGTAATCCTAGAATTTTACCAATTTAGACAAGTCATTCCAATTATAAAATAATACTTATTATGGTGGTCTCGAATAGTATACAAGCCAAGTTCTAAAGTTTACAAGTCACCGGCACACTCATAGATTTGTGAATTTTGAAAAATCACAATTTTTGAAAATAACGTCATGTGTGCAGCTATGCAACTTAGACTTTAAACAAAAACATGCTAAAAAATTTTAAATTTTGATATATTAAGCACATTTTAAGCTTATTTTGAAAAGTTTAGGACAAGTAAGTGTTAAGTGTTCTAATTCTCCAATCCCCCCACTTAAGTTAAACAACGTCCTCGTTGTTTGTATAAAATGTTAAAAACTGGAAAATAAAAGAATTAGAACAGAGAAACTCCCCTGAGATTTGCTCGGTATGATCCTCCATTTGTATGAGAGCAAAAATCATCTTTCTTGTGGATGAGAACGTTTAAGCTTCATAATAGATGTATCCACAGGAAATGCAGGAATCTATAATACCACCAAGACTTTAAACACACCTAAGTTAAGAAAGGTTCAAACTTGCATAATACATTAGTAGTTAGGGAAAATAAAACATAAAAATAAAAATGAAAATCATCAGGTCAGTCGATGCGCCGTATCTTATGGAAGAAGATACGCCGTATCGAGCCTGGAATAATTACGGATCAGAATAGAAGATGCGCCGCATCCTTAACCAGGGATGCGCCGCATTGAAATAAACTGATAAAAAGTTTTAAAGTTAAAATATAAATATGCGGAAAAATAAAGTAAGATATGACCAGTGCAGGAGATGCGTCGCATCTCAGGATTGAGATGCGCCGTATCCTCTGCGGGCCTGACTGACTCGACACAGAACAGAATAATAAAAAATTTTCCGGGTTGTCTCCCGGTCAGCACTTGTCTTTATTCCAGAGTCTTCAAGTTAGACTCACGTTCAGCTCATTAATATCGATCATTGAAGGAGTCGGAAACATCGCGCTCCCTCATTGCCAATTCAGTAATATTGAACACTCCTTGCTCGTCCTTAATTTCCACGCCGTTCTTCTTTAATACCTGTATAAACAAAGTTCTGTCCCTTTCGGGCAGAGATGACAAAATGATAGACGGGAAATTCTTATTATCATATAGGCATAAATAAGCAAGGTGGGGTGGTAGTTCAATAAACACATCATTATTCAAATTCGTTTTCTCAACTATTCTCCTACGTTTGTTAATTATGACGCAATCATACCACTCATCATCAGAATCATTAACAACATCGCGTCTAAGTTCGGTAGGTACATTAAGGTCAATAAATTCCTCAAAGTTCTCATGATTAGCATTAGTTGAGTTGTTTTGAATCAATGTTTCTCCCATAAGTCTAGCTTCAAGATCGAGGTCCATACGCTCTCTTAATCCTAGCACATAAACACCTCTAATTATGCTTTTAACAGGATCTTGGCACTTATAGACTAGTTTATTATTCCCTACCCTTAACGAGATTTTTCTTTTAAACACATCAATCTTAGCATGGGCAGTAGACAAGAAAGATCTTCCAAGGATTAAAGGAATCTTAACATCCTCGGGCATATCTAATATAACAAAGTCTACAGGGAAAATAAACTTCTCAATCTTAACTAGCACATTATTAGCAATCCCTTCAGGTCGTTTTACCGTTTTATCAGCCAATTCGATAAGTAACTTAGTTGGTGCTAATTTTCCTAGTCCTAGGGTAGTGAATGTCTTAAGGGGCATTACACTAACGCTAGCTCCTAAGTCAGCTAACACATTATTGAAAGATATATCATTAATTGAACAAGGTAAAGTAAAACTTCCTGGGTCTTTTTCTTTATGAGGTAAGGTATGTAAGTCGGTTGCAGAGCTCTCTTCTTTCATTGTAGCCTTGATCTCCTCTTCATTCTTTGTCTTCTCTTTGAGTAGTCTCCTTAAACTGATTGAAGAATTAAAGAAAAATTTGGGTCTTGCACCATCATCACCATTCATCAGTCTTCTAGGAAAAGGAATGTTAGGAGTGACTTCTTCAGTGGTGCTTATGGCCTTGACATGATCTCTTGGGTTGGTTTCAGTTGAGCTAGGTAAACTTCCATATCCCCTTTCTTGAAGAACTTTGCTCATTTGACCAATTTGTTGTTCCAATGCTTTGATCGAAGCTCCTTGATTTCTTGTAGTAGTGTCCGTTGAAGCTCGGATTTCTTTGATCATAGCAGTATTCTCTTCATGTCTTTTAGCAGCATCGGCCATAATTTGCTTTAGAGTGTCATCTAAAGTCTGCCTCCTTTCTTGATAAGCGGGATTGAAGTTGTTCTTTTGATAGAATTCCGGGATGGCTTCCCTAAATCTTCCTGAAGGTCGGAATGGTTGTCCAAATTGGGTGTAATATGCTCCTTCAAACGTCTCACTTTCATTCTTATTCGGGCAATCTTTAGTGTAGTGAGGTCCTTCGCACTTTTCACATCCAACTTGAGCAGCATACACTTTTTCATCACGCTTCTTCATCTCTCTACTAATTTTATCCAATTGAGCTTGAATAGCAGCAAACCCGTCAAAATTAGTGCTGCTCTTAGATCTAGTAGAGATCCCATCGTGCCATTTTTGAGAATGATCAGCAGCTTCTTGGATAGCTTTCCTAGCATTGGCTGCACTCATTTGAGGCACAGCTCCCTTAGCGTCCAAGATTTGTCTAGTAGGCACGTCCAATCCTTGATAAAACAATATTATCTCCTGCATAGGGGTTAGATAGTGTTGAGGGCATTTTACCAATAAATCTTTAAATTGTTCCCAAGCCTGATAAAGAGTTTCATCAGGCTCTTGCTTGAAACTATTGATGGCCTCCATCTTTTTAGCAGTCATAGCAGGTGGACAATATCTCTTCAGGAATTTACTCTTCAAATCTTCCCATGTAGTGATTGAACTAGCAGGTTCATTCCTTAGCCACTTGTTAGCAGCTCCATTTAGCGAGAGTGGAAAGATTCTTAGCATGATTTGATCGTCAGTGACTCCTTCTGAAGTAAACAAATCCGCAATCTCGAGGACCTTTTCAACATGCTCATTAGCATCCTCATGTTCCGATCCACTGAAAGCATTTTCTCTTAGCTCCTTGAGAAACTGACCCTTCAATTCAAACTTTGACTTATCATCAAACTTTGGTCTAGCAACTCCTGAAGTGTAATCAGCACGGGTTTTGTTCATGTATTCCTCCATAATAGTGTTTTCGCCCATTGTTTCTGTTTCTTCTTCCTCTTTCTCTTCAGAAAAATAATCAAGCTCGAATGAACTTGAAGTATCAAAGCTTTTTGTGTTGAAAAGCCTTTTAAGCGAATGAAAGACTCGTTCAGGATCTTCGAAAGGTTGAATCAAGTTCTTCGTAGAACTCCTGGTCATGCACTTCCTGAAATCAACACAAAAACATCAGTAGGGTATGCTCAAGAAAGTAATATATCAGAAAATCAACAACGAAAACGGAATACGAAAAATTAAAGTTACTGATATCTACAGATGATGCGCCGTATCCAAAAAGTTGGATACTCCGTATCTTATAATCGTTAAAATTAAATCAGATTTTTATTCAGAAAATAGATACGCTGCTTAGAAATTAGAATGCGCCGTATCAGTTTAATTATCAAAAATCAATATACTTTTTTAAAATTAAATGCGTCGTATTAATTTTAATTATCAAAAATCGATATTTATTTAAAATTAAATGCGTCGTATTAACAAGAGTTAATACGCCGTATTTTCGTTACGTTTCAAAAATATAAGATTTTTGATTTAGAAGATACGCCGTATCGACAGAGATCGATGCGTCGTATCTGTTTAATAATTCGAAAACTGTTTTTAATTAAAATAATAGATACGCCGTATCTGTTAAGGCAGATGCGTCGTATAGCGTTATCGTTTAGAAAAAATTTCTTATTAAAAACAGATACGCCGTATCTTGGGGAAAAGATGCGTCGTATCGAATTAATTAAACGCGTTGTATTTTATAAAAATTAAACGCAATACGCCGTATCTATGAAGATAGATGCGCCGTATCGTTTGAATAAGCTCAGTACAACGATAGCAGAACACAGAAAATACGAAAAATAAAAACAAATAAAAACAAACCAAAATAAACACAAATAAAAGCAAACAAATAACACACAAAACAGAAAAATATGCAAAATAATACAATGAATGCAAATTAACCTAATACACAACAGAGTTAGCGGTTAGATTAAAAAAAATTAAAAACCTAATTAAAATACTAATCAAATTAACAGATAATAACAATTCACTCCCCGGCAGCGGCGCCAAAAAAACTTGATGCGGTGCGTTGTGTCGTTGCGGTTTAGCAGTATTAATGCCTACTCAAGTTTTAAATTTATATTTAGCCGACTTATCAATAACACACACACACTTAACGAGCAGTGTACCCGGTCAGTATGAATATAATGGTAAGTAGAGTGTCGATCACTAAGAGTGGAACGTATTATCTAGTTATTCTAATTAGTATTTTAATATTTTAAGTTAGCTACACAACCTAATCTAACGCAAGGGGGTTCAGCCTGAGAGACTGGCACGTTTTGGTTGCAATCAAATAATAAACTAAACTAATAGGCACGAATCAGCAAGTAGCACACACGTACACTGATTAATACTTGAGACAATAAGAAGACCTGTCCTGATAGATAAGCAGTTTGTCACTTGTTTTATTGCTAGTTTTATATGAAGTGTATAGTTCGATGCAACGCACCGAGATTAAGTCCTTTCTCGTTGGTTCTAATCTTATCGGCGAGTAAACCCTTAATGATTACTTATGACTATCCTATTTATCTTTCTTCCTACTTTTCTACAGACGATAGAATGCATAGGTGATCTAATAAATAGGCGAGGGCAAAGGCATGGCGACCCGATCAACGCTCAGCTAGACACAGAGGTTATCAATGCACTAATAAAAGTCACCAAAGACATCAACATATAAACTTTAATTAATGGGAAAGCAGTTTTAAGGGAGTGCAATCTTTCCGTTGTCACATTACACAAGCCACCAATCCTGATGAATTAAAGTTTACTAACACAATAAAACAAAACTACTTAATGAATTAAATACACGCAGGACCTTCTTACAGCTCTTGTATCTTTGTTCAAGGTGTGTCTTGTGCTGCTGCCTTGACTGAATTCGTCCTAGGGTTTCTGTGGTCTTCGGTCTTCTAAAACTGTCGAACTTCGGAACTCTTAATTCGTCTGGTCATTTGGGGTATTTATAGTTTCTGTCTGAGAGGTAAGATGCGGCGCATCTAGTAAGTAGATGCGGCGCATTGACTTAAATTCGCGTGGGGTCCAAGATTAATATATTCAGGAATATTCGTACATCGCCAGAAGATGCGGCGTAACTCCATAAATAGATGCGGCGCATGTCCTCTTGTATCTTGGATCGTATCTGGTTAAATCTTGATAGTGATGCGCCGTATGTAATAAGGAAGATGCGGCGCATCTGGAGCAGAATGTCTTGATCTTGTACATTTCGGTAGACTCTTAACTTCTTGCTTGTTTTGCTCCATAATTAGTCCAAAATCGCCAAGTTTCACCAAATGCTTGTTTTTACCTGAGAATTACAAAAGTAAACGATTAAGTACCAATCCTCATACAAAATATAATAAAACAAGTCAAATAAATAGGATAAATGATGGTAATAAAATGTACTTATTTGAGTTCATCAAATATCCCCCCACTTGAACTTTACTTGTCCCCAAGTAAACCTTAGAATTAATCTTATGAAAATGTATCCTAAAAGATATTAGCATTTATTTTTATATTTAAGCATGTATTCATTTTTGTCATAATCACACAACCAAACACTTAACGATTTAGAAGTAAAATAAAATATTTTGATAAAAGCAAATCTAATCGTTTAACTGTCCAGTCGTGACAAATATTCTATCATAAGCAAAACTCTAAAAACCACACAGGAAGATCTTGTTACACCCCGTGCCCGCTTAGACTAAAAACTGAAACTTTTACGCGGAAAAACTTGAATTAAAACAGACATCTGGTCACTCTTTTGACCACTGACAAAAATATATTAACTTTTAGCCATTGAGACTATTTTTAAATGAAAGTAGACTCAAATAGCTTCAAAACGATAGGTCATACGACCCATTTCGACTTACGGATTAAAAGATATGATTTTTCGAAAACTGCCCAACTAACCGTGACGCCGTCAGAAAAATGGTGACGCCGTCAGACCTTGACGGGCCAGAGGATTTTTGGACGATTAAAAGGGGACGCCGTCAAGAAGGCCATCAAGAAAAAATTTGCAGTTTTCACCACTAAAAACCCATTTTGACCCATTTCATGACATCAAACTACTTATACCACTTCCTTTTTACACCAAAACTTCCAGAAATCATTAACTTGACATATCAAACATGTTCCATTAACATTTGACCCGTTCACTACCCAAAATGGGTATATTTACAACTAAACCAAACACCCCTTTAACTTGAACCATAAATACATAAAACATGCTTAGACCCACCAAGTGACTTCCAATTCATTTCAAAACACTTGACATACAATCTAACACTTGTTTACTCATCTCAAAGCATTACTTGACTCGCGGGGGTACAAACTTGCACACAAGAGCTCGGTATTCTACCTAAGCTCCTAGATTCTTACCCAAAACTACCCACATTGCATAACCATGCCTTAATCCATATATCCTTACATCCAAGCCATAGCATAAGCACCTACAAAACGGTTAGACAACTAAACCGTAAGCGATAACGCTTAGTAAGTAAAATGACTATAACATAACATATACTTCAATCCACAAGATGCATCATATATATGAACACTTACATCGAGGCTCACTACTCAATATCAACTAGCACATAACATCAACATGACCATAGCATCATCACATCACATAAGCCATAACCATAACTTCACATAAACATATTCCAAGCTCATCCTTTCAACATAAACATACATAACACATAATGATAGAAATCCATATACATATGCTATCATCATTTTACTTACCACAATCCAAGCTAAATAATAATAAGAACATCATCATCATCACAAGCTTCCATCATCAACATCATCATCGATCATCATCATCATCATATAATCAAAACCTAATCACATAATACTCAAATACATAAACAAGGGTTATCAAACCCATCAAAACATAATCATCTTATAACCCATATCATCATATGATCATATCTTGATCATATGATGAAAACCCACTTTCCTTCTCATCTATAACAAGACATAGATTACTTACTTGAAGGGGAAACATAGCTAGTAAGGATCATAAACATGGGACTTCATCTCCTTCCTCTTAATTAATCACTTAGCTTTTCCCTCCTTTTCTTTCTCTCCTAAAAACCGGACTTCAAGTCCTATCTACAAAATGGTGGAGTGATCTAGAACTCCTTAGATATTTAGTTAGGTGATGACTTTGGGCACTTGGAAAGAATGGCCCTTCAATTCCCATTCTTCTTACTTTGGCCACAATCTAACTTATAACATACTTACCATAATAGCAATTTAGGCCCCTTTAGTTATACCTCATATTTACATAACCACTTTAGTCATATTTTGACTATCGGGTTTGACTAAAACACAACATATGTTGACTAGCCAATCACGAAAGGCCCATATCTATTTTCATCTAGGGTGGGGTCCCAATACCCGGGAAACGGGTCTAACAATTCTACCCCCTTATATAGATTTCGTCCCCGAAATCTCTCGTCTAAAACTATCCAAAACTAAAATCACGGAAATATAAGTCCTTGACCCCATGCTTTCTAAGCCAATTCCTTGCAACGATCTACATGATCTTGCAAATTCTACTCTTACTAGGCATAAACGCAACTCAACATCTGCTAAAAACACGCTTCTCATCATATACTTTTCTAAAATTTCCCGAAACAACTACTTGTTATCCGGGAAAATCTACTACTTTGACTCTATATGAGTCAAACTTCATCACTATAGCACGGCATTCAACAAAGCACTACTCATAACATAACATCATAAACCGGTCAAATCTCACATAACACATAACACAAAATGCACATCTATGCCAAAAACCGGCAACTCATCTCAAAAAATAAACAAAGTACCAAACAATGGCACCTTCAAAAACTTATTCCACACAACACTTAAGCAATATTTCTTATTAATCTTGGAAAAAATACTTACCAATTAACTTATCAAATTAAAACATAACTCGATTTAGACGTCTATCTTAAGGTTTCACACATGACCTTCACGCCACTATAAGTTTTATCCATATTTATCTTTCTTATGACGTCTATCATGTTTTAGTTTTCACTTTCTCATATCACTATCCGTACTCATGTCACATCGGCTACACATAAGCCCACTCATTTGTAACTCTTCATTTACATAAAAAGGCGTCCCGATCTATGTAAATCAAGAAATACAAATTCATGATTCGGTGATTTACAATTTCTTCATTCAAATGAAAAGGCGTCCCGATCCATTTAAATCAAGAAACCCTAAACCATCCTACTTATACGCTTCCGACCTAACACTCGTACTTGTTATACTTTCCATCTTTACTAGCCTTGGATCCAACCTCACTAACTTTCCTTTATGCCATAAAGGCATCTTAACATCATGCCATAAAGGCAACTTAACTTCATGCCATAAAGGCAACTTAACCTCGTGCCATAAAGACACCTTACATCGTGTCATAAAGACACCTTACCATTGTGTCATAAAGACACCTTACCATCGTGTCATAAAGACACCTTACCATCGTGTCATAAAGACACCTTACCATTGTGTCATAAGGACACCTTACCATCGTGCCATAAAGACACCTTACCATTGTGTCATAAAGACACCTTAACATCGTGCCATAAAGGCAAGCTAGGCCATCTCAAAGGATGCCAAAACTAGAGCATTGGATCCAAGCTATATATGTCTTATCATCTTTACTTGCTTTATCTTTCATACACTTCTATCATTAAGCACACTATCATTTATTCAATTTTCATTGCCTTACGCAATCTCAACATTCACTATCACGCTTTCTATCATCTAGACAAGTTTCTATATAACACTTGCACATTTGTTATCATCGCATTTCCACAATGCCACTTATCTTTCACCCGTCAACCCCAAGTTGACTCATACACTAATTACGTGCCATTTTTATTTAGACAAGTTCTATATATAAGTAATTGCTTGTCTATTCCAATTTACACATCTCCACGTGTTCTTTCAACACACTCTTACTCATACCCGTCAACCCCTTGTTGACCATATTCTCTCAACTTACACTATCACTTCATTTAGTCTATCCAACTCACACACATAAACCTTACATAGGTTTATTCTATAACACTTTCGCAAATCTCATCATACACATTTCAATATATAGATTAGCATGATTATATACTTGTTTTACAATTCTTTCTAGCATGCTTCAAGTCACTTATGACTTCTAGCACAATCGGCATCTCATTCATCACTTCTATTCTTTTATTACTAACACGTTTTAATCATCATGTTTTATATGCACAGAATCTCATCACGTCTTAACTATACTCTTTAACTTTCTCATTTTAGTTACTCATGTAAAGATTTCATGCCTTCAAGCATCTATTCGTTATTATAACAATTATGTCTTTCTTATCATCAAGCTACAAACATATTTCATTCTTCACTTCTTACTTATCTAAATCTTTTTAAGAATTTATGCTTTTCAAATAATTAACACGCTTCTTAACTCTTCTCACATATCAATATTTTCTTTTTAGCTTTACCGACCACAACTAGGTCACACATAACACGCATTCTAATGCATCTATCACAACTCATACACTAACTATACAATCGTGCTCTCAAGCACATCACATAAAGCTTAACCATACAATAAATTTACCATAGGCTTATCATCGCATAAACGGCAACACTTAACATCATATATGCAATCATATCATAACGCTTAACACTTATCCGACAAGTGTTAAAACATTCATAACATAAATCAAAACATAAAGTCTATGGCTCATATATCACATTGCATAACCAAGCAATGTCTAGGCATCGACCTTCTAACTAACCGCAAATAATAGCCAACCTTATAACTAAGGAATCATAAACCTTAATTCACTTGCTAACCCATCTCTAATACCACATAGCATTTCTACTCGCATGCCATCACCATGGCTCTACTATACATCCACATATCACAATACAATTCACCGGCACCAACCGAGGTGCACGGCTACCTAAACATCTCAAGTCACCACGGACTTACCTCACCTAATCGCAATACCAACACCGGCACCAACCGAGGTGCACGGCTATCTAGTCATCAAGCATCTCAAGTCCCCCTGGACTTGTATCTCAAAACACAACAACACTAACACAAGCATACATCACTAATCATCAAAGGTTCAACTAACACAAAACATAATCATCTAACACTAAGCAATTAGTTTCCGCGTAATCTAACACTTACGTCCAAGCTTCTACGAGTGGTTTAAGACAAGGCGCCCTATAGTGGAAACCTAATTCACTTAAACCGATGCTTTGATACCAATTTGTTACACCCCGTGCCCGCTTAGACTAAAAACTGAAACTTTTACGCGGAAAAACTTGAATTAAAACAGACATCTGGTCACTCTTTTGACCACTGACAAAAATCTATAAACTTTTAGCCCTTGAGACTATTTTTAAATGAAAGTAGACTCAAATAGCTTCAAAACGATAGGTCATACGACCCATTTCGACTTACGGATTAAAAGATATGATTTTTCGAAAACTGCCCAACTAACCGTGACGCCGTCAGAAAAATGGTGACGCCGTCAGACCTTGACGGGCCAGAGGATTTTTGGACGATTAAAAGGGGACGCCGTCAAGAAGGCCATCAAGAACAAATCTGCAGTTTTCACCACTAAAAACCCATTTTGACCCATTTCATGACATCAAACTACTTATACCACTTCCGTTTTACACCAAAACTTCCAGAAATCATTAACTTGACATATCAAACATGTTCCATTAACATTTGACCCGTTCACTACCCAAAATGGGTATATTTACAACTAAACCAAACACCCCTTTAACTTGAACCATAAATACATAAAACATGCTTAGACCCACCAAATGACTTCCAATTCATTTCAAAACACTTGACATACAATCTAACACTTGTTTACTCATCTCAAAGCATTACTTGACTCGTGGGGGTACAAACTTGCACACAAGAGCTCGGTATTCTACCTAAGCTCCTAGATTCTTACCCAAAACTACCCACATTGCATAACCATGCCTTAATCCATATATCCTTACATCCAAGCCATAGCATAAGCACCTACAAAACGGTTAGACAACTAAACCGTAAGCGATAACGCTTAGTAAGTAAAATGACTATAACATAACATATACTTCAATCCACAAGATGCATCATATATATGAACACTTACATCGAGGCTCACTACTCAATATCAACTAGCACATAACATCAACATGACCATAGCATCATCACATCACATAAGCCATAACCATAACTTCACATAAACATATTCCAAGCTCATCCTTTCAACATAAACATACATAACACATAATGATAGAAATCCATATACATATGCTATCATCATTTTACTTACCACAATCCAAGCTAAATAATAATAAGAACATCATCATCATCACAAGCTTCTATCATCAACATCATCATCGATCATCATCATCATCATATAATCAAAACCTAATCACATAATACTCAAATACATAAACAAGGGTTATCAAACCCATCAAAACATAATCATCTTATAACCCATATCATCATATGATCATATCTTGATCATATGATGAAAACCCACTTTCCTTCTCATCTATAACAAGACATAGATTACTTACTTGAAGGGGAAACATAGCTAGTAAGGATCATAAACATGGGACTTCATCTCCTTCCTCTTAATTAATCACTTAGCTTTTCCCTCCTTTTCTTTCTCTCCTAAAAACCGGACTTCAAGTCCTATCTACAAAATGGTGGAGTGATCTAGAACTCCTTAGATATTTAGTTAGGTGATGACTTTGGGCACTTGGAAAGAATGGCCCTTCAATTCCCATTCTTCTTACTTTGGCCACAATCTAACTTATAACATACTTACCATAATAGCAATTTAGGCCCCTTTAGTTATACCTCATATTTACATAACCACTTTAGTCATATTTTGACTATCAGGTTTGACTAAAACACAACATATGTTGACTAGCCAATCACGAAAGGCCCATATCTATTTTCATCTAGGGTGGGGTCCCAATACCCGGGAAACGGGTCTAACAATTCTACCCCCCTTATATAGATTTCATCCCGAAATCTCTCGTCTATACAAAGTTATACAAAGTTATGGAGGAAATTTTTACACATTAGTTATAGTAGATGATTACTCTAGATATACGTGGACTAAATTTTTGAAAATCCAAAATGAGGCCTTTGATAAATTTGAAATTCTAAGCAAGAAAATTCAAAATCAAATAGGAAGTAACATAGTATCTATTAGAACCGACCATGGTCGAGAATTTGACAACGAAATCCAATTCGGAACTTTTTGTGATAATAATGGAATAACACATTATTTCTCGGCTCCTCGAACTCCACAATCTAATGGTGTAGTAGAACGGAAAAATAGGACAATTCAAGAAATGAGTAGAACTATGTTAAATGAACAAAACATACCTCAAAAGTTTTGGTGTCACGCTGTAGATACATCTACATATATTCTAAATCGAGTTCTAATTAGACCATTCTTGGGAAAAACTCCATATGAGTTATATAGAGGCAAAAAAGCCTACTTTAGGGTATTTTAGAGTGTTTGGAAGCAAGTGCTTCATTTTAAACACAAAGGACTATCTCACCAAATTCGACCCAAAGTCGTATGAAGGTGTATTTCTAGGATATTCACAAACTAGTAAAGCATACATAGTTTTGAACAAGGAAACCTCAATAGTCGAGGAATCATTGAATGTAACATTCGATGAAAGTCCACCTCCCTCTAAGACATCACCTTTGGTAGATGATGACTTAGTTGAAAACCAAATGGTTGATAATCAGGAAAATGTTGATAATGATAAAGAAGATGAACCAGTAAAAAGAGATTTAGTCAACATCAAAGAAGCTAAAAGTCATCCATTAGAAAACGTCATAGGAAAAATCAACGAAAGAACATTAAGGTCTAAAGCTCAAAATGAAAGTAATTTCTTTTGTTTTGTTTCAACCATAGAACCTAAAAATGTTAATGAAGCAATAAAAGATGAATCTTGGGTCATTGCAATGCAAGAAGAATTAAATCAATTTGTTAGGAATAATGTTTGGACATTAGTTCCACAACCTAAAAATCAAACCATAATAGGTACAAAATGGGTTTTTAGAAATAAAATGGATGAAAATGGCATTGTGTCTAGAAACAAAGCTAGGTTGGTAGCCCAAGGCTATAATCAACAAGAGGGTATAGATTATGATGAGACTTTTGCACCTGTAGCCAGACTTGAGTCTATTAGAATACTACTTGCATATGCATGTGCACATGATTTTAAATTATTTCAAATGGATGTCAAAAGTGCATTCTTAAACGGATTTATAACTGAAGAAGTATATGTTGCACAACCTCCCGGCTTTGCCGATTTTGAAAAACCAAATCATGTTTACAAACTAAAGAAAGCTTTATACGGACTTAAGCAAGCACCTAAAGCTTGGTATGATCGACTTAAGACCTTCTTAGTTGACCATAAGTACACCATGGGCCTAGTAGACAACACTCTCTTTACCAAGAAAAAGGGATCACATATCATCATTGTCCAGATATATGTGGATGACATTATATTCGGCTTAACTTGTCAAGAGTTATGCGACGATTTCTCAAAAATCATGCATGACGAGTTTGAAATAAGTATGATGGGGGAACTAAACTTTTTCTTAGGTCTCCAAATAAAACAATTAGAAGATGGGATATTCTTCAACCAATCAAAGTATATCAAAGATATGCTTAAGAAGTTTGGTCTTGAAGACTCAAAACCAATGAAAACACCCATGTCCTCCGAAACCAAACTCACAAAGGATGAAGAAAATGAATCCGTAGATAGCACTAAATATTGGGGAATGATTGGTAGTTTACTCTATCTTACGACTAGTAGGCCTGACATTATGTTTAGTGTTTGTCTATGTGCACGTTTTCAAGAAGATCCCAAAATATCCCATCTTGAAGCCGTTAAACGGATATTTAGATACATAAAAGGTACTACACATTTAGGATTAGGGTATCCCAAAGGAACGGGTATAGAAACCATAGTGTATGCCGATTCAGATCATGCTGGTGACTATGTTGATAGGAAAAGTACTAGCGGTATTTGTACTTTTGTAGGACATTGTCTCACCTCATGGTTCGCTAAGAAACAAACGGCCCTTGCAATTTCAACAACCGAAGCAGAGTATGTGTCTGCAGGAAAGGCGTGTCAACAAGAACTGTGGATGAAACAAGCTCTCGTAGACTATGGAATTGAACTCAACGACATCCCCATTCTTTGTGACAACAAAGGAGCAATCGACCTCAGCAAAAATACGGTCCAACACGCTAGAACCAAACACATTGAAATACGTCATCATTTCTTACGCGACAATGTTCAGAAGGGAAACATCTCAATTGAGAAAGTTTCCTCAGAGGACAACATTGCCGACATCCTCACAAAACCTCTCAAAAGAGAACCTTTCAACTACCTTAGACTTGGATTAGGATTAATGGAACATAGTGATTAGACAAAATAGTAGCGTAAACCTTAGTTTAACTCAACACTAAACCAAAAATTGTCTTCTGATCCCGCGGATCCAAACGATAACAAAGGCGGAACCTTTGTTTTGGATCTGCCGGATCCGTCACATGCACAGGTTGTTTTATTATATAATAAACAACACCAAGTACTATTCATCACTCTCCTAAAACTTATCACCTACTGAATTCGTTTCATACTTCACCACAATCATAATTTAAGCTATTTTCTTCCACAAATTTGTGCTCCAAACATCACTATAAGTATCCTTATCATGTTTATACTCCTGATCTGCGTCTAGGATTTCTATTTCATGCACAAAATCAAAACTTGGGGAATATGCATAATTCTTGAAAAATCATGAAACATAGTTACTGAATTGCACTTCAAATCATGTTTTTCTTAGTTAGGAATTGCATCTTGTAGTACATTATCATCATTCATCAAAAACCCCATGAGAAATTTTTGATAAAATCTTCTCACGACTAGGAAAAATGGTTTTTGAACATTGTTCATACAAATATAAAAACGTTAGTTTTCTTTTGTTTAACATCACTTGCATAATGTCTCTTGAATGCTAAAGGGAATACATAACTAATATGTATTTTCGGGTACATTCAAATGTAGCTACATTGAAGTAGGAGCGTTTGGGTTATCTCTCGTTTTATCATAAAACTTGCATAAACAAAATTTTCATGCTTCTAAATGAGTCGAGATAACCGCACCTCCACATAGTCCCCATGTAGGCACACACTAGACCTATATACGTATTTTCGATAATTTCGACTAAAACTATATAATTTTTAGTGTTTAGGAAAATCATGCCTCCCGCGACCAACTATGATCACAAACACACCGTAAATTACCTACCTAAACACCATAAAACCAAAGGACTCACTGAACAACAAGTTGAAATTTTCAAAGCTCTAGAAAAACACTACGTACATGAGGGTAGGTTTGTAGACCCCTCATTCTATGAAGGAACCTATCTTAGGGAACAACTAGCGGCTATTCACTTCGATTCCCTCCTAGATATCGATGAACCATTAATTCCTCGATTCATTTTAGAATTCTATGCTAGTGTCAAACTAGAGTCAAACGATCAAGGTTACATGAACATTCGCTTTAGCGTCAATGGACATCAATTCAATATCCCATTAAATCAATTTAGAGAAGTCATAGGAGTTCCAAGTCATGGAACGAGTGTCTATTCTGATAAATGGTCATTGACCATTCTTGAGTCAAATCTTGAACGAACGGCACCATATGCCACTCCCTTAACTTCAAAAGATGTAAAACCCGAAATCTTAACATAATATGAGATGACAAAAATACCCTCAAGTTTAAATTTTTGAGAACTTATGATAATTAAATAAGTAACATCATTTGAACTTAACTTAAGTTACATAATAAGTAAATTAATTCAAACAATACACTATGTAAATAATATGTACAAAATAAATTTAATCCCACATTAAGCTCTATTGCTAGTCGATCCATTTTTGCCCACATCAATATAATTTTCGGCCCAACATAAGAAGAGATAAGCAAGAATTAGTCCATATTTATTTGGCCCATAATGATACTTGATCCATTCCCTAAATATACCAAACCATATATTCGGTTCCCCATAATCCCATATTACCGAAAATTATCAAAACCCTAACTCCCTTCCATACAAAAGTTTGGCCTCCATTTTGCTGCTGCTGTGTCGATCCAAACCCAACCAAAAAGGAGTGTTTTGGTCTTGTTCTTGTGTCATTCTCGTCATCAACAAGGTAATCATGTAATACTACTCAAGTCTATACGAATTCATGATCAAAAACTAAGCAAACCATGTGTTTTGCTCTTGTTTTCTGCTGTACGCTTAAAGGAAGGAAGGATTCGTTCGTGCGATTTTGATCTCGTGTTATTCTTGTCATTCGTGTGATCTTCAAGGGTATTGTATCATCTTACCTTGTTCAATTTTTGTCATGATCTTGTGTTCTAGTTGAATTTATGTACATGAAATAATAAAAGATGATAAGGAATATATGTCACATAAAATCATGAATCAAAACCCTAAAAACCCTAATATGTAAAATCGGCCTAGTGTGTGTGTGATGAATTTAATGGTTTTGATTATGTTAAGATATGATATGAATTGACCTAAACATGTTATGAACTCACCTATAATCGTTGTGTGTCATGAATTAAAGAATTAGAATGATAAAACCCTAAGTTTATGCATGATTCTGTGAAACTGCTACTGATCCAGGAAAAAATTCAACTTAAATCGAATGTAACTAAATGATGTGAACGTGTTTTTGGGTGTTTTAAGAGTCTAGAACTAAATTCAATGAAATAGCTACCTGGAAAAAAATTTCTCTTGTAATTTTTAGAGGCCTGGAAGGTTACTTTTTGATTTTTAGAAAATTAAGTGTCAAATCGAATTCGTATGTCTGGAAAATCAGTCTGGGTTTTTGAATTTTAATTTACAAACCGTATCGAATTAGAAGGTTTCCTTTGAATTGAGTAATATTTTAGATGGCTACTAGTTACTGGAATTTTTGTAGAATTTTATAAATTTTATTGATGGGGTAAATAATTAATTTCTTTTCGGGTGTTTCATCAGATACGATTCTGGGACAGGTTAGGGAAATGGAATTTTCATTCGTACCTATACTAGTTAATAAAATCTGGAAAAATTAGGTAAAATACTAGGGACATTTAGGTATCTCTGTGAATTTTTTTAGATTTTATTTCGAAGTTATACTATGATTTATGAATTATTTGAAACAGGTACAGATCATACCTAAAACCTGATAAAGTGTAATATGACATTTAAAAGGTGTTAATTGTTTATGTTCTAATACTAAAGGGTCTAAATTGTTATTTTGCTAATACTAAAGGACTTAACTTGTAAGAACCTGTAACTTTACACTTTATACCCTAAATTGATGATAATTGCATAATGGTCCTTAAACTTATCATAATTACTTAATAAACCCTCAAATTTGTAAAACTACTATAATGACCTTAATTGTATGAAAATAACCTTATGAACCTTAAACTACTAAAATGGTCATCATTAAATACTTATAAGTTGATAACGAGAATGTTGATAACTAAAGTTACTGAATCTGGAAAGCTACTTAAAATGGAAGGATAACTAAAAATAGTAATTATGTCTTCTACTCCTTTAGGTTCGAAGAGGGAGTGATTTGATCCCTGTCAGTTTTGCTACTCTTGTGTTCTTGCATTCGTAATAAGGTACAGATATTCTGCCCTTCTTGTAAGGAGCCTTCGTTTCTCTTGACTTCTGATTTTGATTCGTTTAGGATTCCCCAAGCCATTGCTATGTTCCCCTTGTATTGTGAACCTTGACTTGAACTTTTGCCTTGAACTCTTGTCTTGATCATTTGTTTCGAACCTTGCCTTGGACCCTGTTATGTTTCCTTGATACTTGACATGACCTGTTCATAACCTGGTAACCTGAATATTTAGGACCCTGGGATACTTAAAGGTTCATAGGATTTTATAACTACTTTTCTAAATTACATATGAAGAGGTTTTGAGAATTGCTTTTAAAGACTTTCATTATGAAAACTGATTTAAAGACCACTTTATTTTAAAACCATTTTAAAAGGATTACTTTTTAATAAATTGACATGAACCTTCTGGTATTTGACTTTTCTGATATTGACCTCCTGATAGTGAACCCCTGCATTGATCTCCTGTCTTGAACCCTGATATGAACCCTGATATGAAATCTGATATGAAACTTGACACTTGATACTTGACACCTGAGACTTGATACTTGACCTTGACCCACAGTTTGAGACTACGAGCCACCCACTAGGCATGAGGGTTTCATGTCCATGTCATTGATGCACCGGTGGCATGACTCTAGGGCAGGAGAGTGATGACCTGTCCCATCCCTGACCTGATTTATACTTGTTACGTAGAGGAAGACCCTGTGGCCTGATGGGGCGTATGGATGCATCCTAGACCTGACCTGATTTGTTATATTACCTGTTATACTTGGTGACTGATGGTGTGTGCGATACACGTCTTTCACAATCCTGGGAGCTCATGACTCCAACCCCTGGAGGTATCCCCTCACCCTGTACCTGGTATGTTGAGGTCACCCCTGCATACACCCTGATATGTGATTTGATATGATATGTACTGTTTCTGGGCTCATGGTGGATTACTGTTTATGTTACCCTATGACTTGATACTGGACTTGACCTGTTTCGACTTGGGCTGGTGGTGGGTTATGGTTTCCTTTACACTGAGCCATTGTAACCATTTCTTGATAATCTTTTCCATTGTCCTTTCTACTCTTGTTACACCTTGTGTCATTTCATTATTTCACCATCCCTTATTACTGCTTTGTATCGTTATATCTGTTCACTGAGCTTTCATAGCTCAGTCGCGTTTCTTTTTCCCGCGGCAGGTTTTAGTTTGGAAGCTGGGTATGAGCGAAGAGTACCATGGATATAGAAGGCCCGACTAGCTATGGAAGAGTATTAGAAGAACTTATAGTTAGACTTAGAAACTTTTGTATTGTAACCTTGTAGTTTTCATTTCATTTGTAACCCTTGAAATTTATTGTATTACTATAGATGTATGCTTTGTTTGATCTGATACGAAACCATTATCGTGATACCTTAACCCTTGCCGGGTTGGGGTGTTACAAAAGAAATCATTCGTCAACATCTCTTCATACCTAGGAACAACCCAACAAGGTTGTATCGAGGGAAATATGTTCCTAGAGATCCATTTGCTATGGAGCTAAATGAACTAAAGCCCGAATTTAGGAAAATGGAAGAAGTCTTAAGGGCCAATGTCATGTGCATGGTAGGAAACCGCGATCACATCAATGCTTGTCTTTGCCACATGATGTACAATATGTCAACCCATCAACCCCTCAACCTTGCTTACTATATCGCCAAGAGAATGACCGATATTCCAATTCAAGGAAAAATGGCATTGCCTTATGGAATGCTTTTGACCCGTCTCTTTAGAGCTTTTGCACCCATTCCTAGAAATGCCTTAGGATTTGTTCCTGAATATGATGAGATAGAACGCACCTTCGTTCCCTTGAGCGACTTTAGGGTAGCGGTTGACAAGGGCAAACGTCCTCGTGGTCAAACATCATAATCATCATCATCTATGAGTGACGATGATGGAATGCCAAACTCTAGGATTCCTCCTCCGGAGTACTTGACCCAACTTTCACCAATCCCTAATGAATCAGCCGAGTATCGCAACATCAAAGGAATGGTGAAGAATTTAGGACGTTGGATGATGAAGCTTCATAAGGGCATGAAGAAATTGAAGAAGACGTTGAGTTAAAGGAGTGTTTGGCTCAAAACACTATTAGACAATGTAGTATTAATAATGGTTGTTTCTTAACTTGTTATGATGATATTTGATGTGTATCTGAACTAACTAAGAATTGCAGGTCGATAACACTTGATGTTATCAATTTTCCGAGTTTAAGCCTATGTTTGGCTTAACTCCTCATAAGGTAAGTTCCCATGAACGGATTAATCTATGATTAAACATGTGTTAGTGTTATCATATTTGATTGTTTTGCATTACATATTAGATGATAGATATGCTCCAGGAGAATTTTCGGGTTTTCGTCGAAAAACGAAAAATATGCACATCTCTCTGTTTAATTTTAGTAGTTTTGATCCACGGATCTGGCGGATCCCTCATTTTGGATCCGCCATGTGTTAGCGTTGGCTCTGCCAATCTTCAACCTGCGGATCAGGCGGATCCAAAAATTTGGAGCCGCATGCCTTGTCGATTGGATCCGCAGGTATAACAGTAAACTTCTTAAAACTTTTCGACTCATCCCGATTCTTAGATTTTAGTTTCTAGTATTCTTTAGAATAGGTTCACTGATCATTATACATCCTAGAATGATTTAGAAACTCTTAGAAACCTAATAACAACATTTCCCACCAAAATTTGAATTTTTAAATTTAAGGAGTGAGTTACCTTTTTTATACAAACATGGAACCCTTTTTAGGGATCTTTCAAATCCGTGGGTACATCACATCACAGTATTTTCCACTATCCCTTTGCATTTACTGCATATCTTCATCATATTACTCAACATAAGTTCTATGGATTGACTTATGTGATGTGATTTGCACAAATTTTTGTTCCAAATCATTAGGAACCAACATTCTCTATTGGATTTACATCAAATCCAAACACTAGTTTCTATAAACCATCTGCCTATATATTAAGATCATAACTTAGAGAAAAACTCACTCATTCACCTTCTTCACAACATACAACTTGTACATCTTAGTTCACTTAGCTCACCAGGACCAAATCAACCAACTCCTCCACCTCTAGACCTCCAAAACGCACTGCCCGCATTAGTGTTAAGCCCTGTTGCTTTATAAATCTTGCTAACTCATCATCAGAGGAATCATCTCCTCTTAATATCTCATCTCCTATAGCAAGTGAAAATTTCCTTACTTTATCCACACCTACACCATCCAATGTTGTCATACAAACTCCACCTCCATCCATAACTCCAATAGCAACCACACCACCACCCGCTCCATCACAGACTGTCAAATCTCAATCACAACCAAACTCACCCAAACTCCAACCTATGGAGCTATTTAGGACTCCACCTACATCACCTCATCCATACCTTGATGACTTGGAGGATCTCCCACCAAGATCAACCAATCCTACACCCATGACCTTTGAAGGTCAAGAGCCTATGCTTTTTCATCCGATTTTCTCGGATATCCATGGTCCTTTATACCATGATGCACCATCATCTCAACCTCAAATACCACCTCTCTCACCCACATCAACTCTCATTGCCATAGATGAGGCAATGTGGGTCAATTTGGCTCAAACCCAAGAGGAGATTAGTGAAGAGCTCAACCGTCTCTACACTCTCTCGGGTATGGTAGATCACCGCCTCAATGAAGCCATGGACCTCCAAAACATCCTCATGAACTCCCTACAAACACCACCAACAACCAATGAACAAGCACAACCACCACCAACCAACAACCAATCATCACCACCACCACCACAACCAAATGAGTCTACTCTTCCGCCCGGTTTTGCTCGCCATGATTGCAACATGTGTGAAAGAACCGCTCACATAGCTCAAAGGACAAACATTTTGGTGCACGAGCTCCAAAATGAAATGAGGTTCATTTTGAACCACATTCTTGAGCGTCTAAACGCCATCTCTCATCCTCCTCAATAGGAGAATTTTAGTCTCATTATATAGGACTTGTGGGACTTCTTATTTTTTAGGATGTATTTTTCATTTTCATGTAACATCATATTATGTTTGTGACTTTTGTCACATAATTTTCAATGAATGAATGTGATGTTTTTATGCTTATGAGTGATCAACATAAAGCATATTATCATTAGTTAGGTAACTAACATCATTATATAGCTATTTGGAATCTATATTCTAGTTTGATCACTTGTACTTTAGGTACAAAATTTTGATCAGACACTACATTTTGACTTTTTAAAGTCAACTAGATTATCATTCTTATTTGAATGACCATATCATATGCATTATGCTTCTCCATTGAGGCTATTCACAACTAACATTTCTTTTGCAGAATCTCATACCCTTCTAATGTATACGTTGGGACTCTTGTAATGGGGAGTATACATCGAGGGGGAGCATTTCATTTTTCTAACCATTTGTCTTGTAAGATCATGCATCATTACCTTGTTACTCCATTTAGGGGGAGTATCAAACAAGGGGGAGCTCTTAAAGTTCTCAAAATCGCATTCCGCTACGCAAATCTTCTTTTTGTTTCGACAAAAAAGGGGAGAAAGGACTAAGTTTGCATAACTGTGAATCATCACAGTACATACACTTTTGCATAAAAAGAGTTTTTAAACTCAAATAAAACAAACTTAATCTATATTTTAAAGAACTCATGCTATATTTATTCCTTTGCTCAAAAATATACTTTATGTTTTGTCATCAACAAAAAGGGGGAGATTGTTAATACAAATATCGTCCTAAAAACGTTATTTATATTTTACGATCTTTACTTAGTTTTGTTAATGACAATTACAAAGTATATCTTTTAGCAAATTATAAATGCTAGCTAAAGTCTCTTTAAAACACATTTTACATTTCACAAGTTTACTTAGAATTACATTTTACACATCTACTAGTTTATTTCCTTAAAAGGAAACTTTATTTTTAAAATGATACAATGACATCATGGCATGCATCATACATAATATCTTGGCTAGATCTTCAAGCAAGATAGTTGACTTTGGAAGATTTTGATATGACATGACAAAGGTGTGGAGGATACAGCTGGATTTGGAAAGATTTCCAAAAACTCTTAGCTGTCAAGTTGGCGGAACCAAACGATATAAAGGACGGATCCCTTTTATGGGATCCGCCGGCTGTTCACCAGCTTGCCTATAAATAGCAAGCTGATCATTTGGACACACCATCACTCATAGAGCCTAACATTCATACTCATTCATTTACATATCATCTAACATTTATCATTCATTCATTTCATTGATCTTTCCTTTTGTAGCAAAGGAGATTAAGCATCAAGGTTCAACACAGACGTGTAAAACCTTTAGCATAAGTTACTGTGTGATATAGTTGTAGTTCACACATCATTATTTGTATCATTTATCTCAGTGAGTGTGGTTAGTGTTTTAGTCCTCAAAACACAAAGAGTGTAGGGAGTGGTTGTACCCTTGTGAACGAACCAAACGGGAGTGGTTGTACCCTTGTAAAGAACTCGACATCTAGCTTAGTGTCGGTAATTATATAGGCGACGTTAGGTTGGTTCTACCTTGAAATAGAACCCCGTGTTTAGCTTAGTACCGGAAAAGGAAGTAAGCGACGTGTAAAGGTTTTCTCCACCTAGAAGAGAGTTTGTTTCTTAGTGAAGGATAACTCTCGAGTTAGAGGCTCGAGGAGTGGAGTAGGGCAAGGAAGAGAGTCCTTGTAGCCGAACCACTATAAACATCCGTGTTGTGTGGTTTGATCTTTTCTCTCTTTACTTTTCATTTATATATTGTGTGAATATTTGTTTGTGCTTGTTTCCTTTGAAATAACATAGAGTAACAAAGTGAATTAATTTTAAAACGGTAAAACTATTCAACCCCCCTTCTAGTTTTCCACACATTCCTTTAGCCCATTTCATCCTACACTTCCCAAAATTCACAAACATATCTTATTCCAATCCATCCAACAAATTTTATCCATTCCTTAATCCCATCAATCCTACACTATAAACACTCTCATTCCTCATAATCTTCCATCATCTCATCATGCCATCTCCCATCAAACCAAAACCAAAATCCTCAAGGTTAGCAAGGATGACCGAAAAACCCGTTTGGAGAAGAAAACCAAACCCCCGAAACAAGTCCATCTCAACAAATGATGTGGCTAAACAACAAACACCCTCCACTCATGAAATATCCTTTTCTTCCGTGCCTTCATCTTCATCCATTAATGATTACCCAAACTCAAAAATGTCTCCATCACCAAAAGTATCACCACCACTTCCTACCAACTCACATGCTTCTTCTATGTTGCATATCCAAACATCCATCCCAAATAACACTTGAAGTTCATTGAAGAACTTAAAGAAGCCCATGAGCTTTGTGCTCTTCTTGCCTTACACCTTGCTCAACGCAAGATTGGATCAACTCCCTTCTAGCCCTCCTTCATCACAAAATAACCTCAACCTCCACCTTCGTTCCAAACTGCACATCTCAACCTCAAACTAATCTCAATGAAACCCATCAAAACCCTCATAATATTGGTCAAACATCCAAGTTTACTTCCAACTTGTTGGGTCAGGAAAAACCCAAGAATACTTAAAACATGATTTGGACACAAATTAACTAAGTGTTAACTTAAACCGTGAACAATTCAAGTCACTGAGAGAACAGACTCTCAGTGAGTCATCTTCAGGATGCTTAAGGCGAATTCAAGTAGAAGGATTCACTACTCAGGAAGGCGGTACTCCCTGATGTAGCACTTAAGCCAAAGAAGAAGATGATGGTTCAGTAAATGTTTGACAAGAACTCACTGAACCCCAGTCTCCTCAACAACAATGAAGTAATTAAGAGTGATAACTGAGAAGCGTGTCCTGAAGAACTAAGTGCCTGAGAAGAAAGGCAGAAATATCTAGGAAGGATTTAAGATAAGATCAAATCTTATCTTGTCAGGAAGAAATCCTTCCTAAGACGGCTTAAAGTCTTGGAGTGTCAGACCAACCACTCCTAAAGACTTAATAGGCCATTTCTATTGGTTCTTGGAAATTACAATTACTGTTGTAATTGTCAGACACGCTTGCTCAACAACTTGTAATATTTTAATTACTTTTACTCAGTTTACTTGTGTATAAATAGATTGAGAAGGAGAGAAGTTGGGTGTGTTTTTGTACAATTAAAGCTTAGACTTTTGCAAAACAACTTCTCTCCTACAAAGAGTAACGTATCCCTGAGATAGCTCAGTGAGGTCGCATTGTTACCACTCAAGCAAAACTTGAGTTTAGATAGGAGACACCACCATACCTTGTCTATTCAATCCCAAGTGTTTGTTCCGCAAAACACTTGGGTATAGATTCTTTGATTCATTTCTAATAAGAATTTAAACGTTGAAAATTATCTTGAGTTTTCTATATTCACGTTTTATAACTGTTAGAATTAATCATAACATTGTATTAGTCATAAACACAAATAGATTAACTTTCTAGTTAACTCTAAACGTGTTAAGGGAACAACAAGTGGTATCAGAGCCTCTGGTTTATAAAATCTTTTTAAACTAACCAAGAGTGCTCTAGGTTTTTAAAACCAAGATCCTACTATGGCTGATATCAATGTACCCCAGCTAGTCGACAAAAAGGGTGGCAGCTACTCCGCTGTTGCACCCAGACTTGAAGCTGGGAAATTTAGCAAATGGAAGAAGCGTATGATTTGTTATCTTACCGGTATGGAACCCTACTACATCACCTGTATTAGGGATGGCCCATTTGTCCCTAGGACAGCCGCAGGGCTAAACAAGCCTGAGACCCAATGGACCATTGATGAGAGGAGGGTGGTCAATCAAGACCAACGCCTGAAAAGCATCCTTATATCATGTCTTACTGACGATATAATGGAATTAGTCATCAACTGTCAAACAGCCAAGCTAACTATGGATGATGATTCTGATTGGCAGTCTTACATGAATTATATTTGTGTTGATCTAAAGTTTGTTGAGGAACAAAGGCTTAACCTATTTTCAAAATTTAACAATATTGTGTCAGAATTGAATAAATGTAGAGATGAACTGCTTGTACTAAAGCAAGCCAAACTAGAAACAATAACTCTACAAATTCAGAACACTGAAATTTTGAAACAAAACCAAGCCCTACAAACTGAACTTAACAAAGAAAAGGCTGTCATCCAAAGCTGGACCAAGAAGAACCCCAAGGTTTTTGACACTGTGGGATTAATCTCTCAGAAAACCATTGGAATTGACCCTCTTATGGTTGATCCCAATGTGTGTCACAGTGATCTAAACTTTGTTCCAGCTGGCATATCTTTTGAGCAAGAAATGCTTCCCAAGTCTAATGACTGGATTGTCAGGGACAACCCAGTCAGTAAGTTACCAAACTTTGAGACTGGAAAGATCTTGCTTCCTGAAAGTCAGGCCTTGAAAAATATGCTTGGACTTACTGAATAACTCAGTAAGCTCAAACTCACTGAACAACTCAGTAATACTGAGTCTGTGAATGAGTCTGAATCAGAATCATACCCACCACTTCCTCCACTGAATACCCTTCAGGGTGCTGCACCTAACTTAGGCCTCCCACCAATGGTCTTCTCACCACACTCTCCAAAGGAGAGATCAGGAAAGGGAACAACCATCCTGAAGAGACCAACCCTTGAAGTCTCAGTAAATACTGATGACTCATCAACTTCAGTCCCTTCTGAAGCAACAACCCAAAGCCCTGATTCAAGATTTGATCAGTTGGCTGCAATGGTCAGGAAGCTGGGAGAGAAAATTGCATCTTCTGAGAAACCTTCTCAATCCAAGAAGGAACAAAAACTAGCTTCCTCAAAGACCAAACCTAAACCAACCAAACCTCTGAAAAAGTGTGAACTGTGCAACTATACAAATCATCTCACTAATGATTGCTATAGATTCCATTATTGCATGATTTGCAAAAAGGAAGATCACAGGACCTCTGATCATAAAAAATGCTCAGTCATGTCAAACTTTTTAGGACTTAAGGCTCAGTGCCTGAACTACCCTTCTGATTCTAAGCAGAAACAGAAGCAAAAAGCCAAGCCTTTTCCACCTTGCCCATTGTGTGGATTCAATGACCATCATACCGAGGATTGTCAAAATGACAAACACTGTGAATCTAGTGGAAGTTCCACTCAGAAATCCTCAGGAAAAGAGAGGGTCATTCAGTCAAGAAGAGGAATAAATAAACAATCCTCTTAGACTACTGAGGCCACCCCTGCGACTAAATGCAAAACATGTAGTAGCTCAGTCCACTCAACCACTGAAAATGAATCGATTAATACTTTCATAAAGACCTACAATACCAAACCCTCCATGAAATGGAGTCCTAGAAAGAACTGACCCAGTTTACTATTTGTGCAGAGGCATGCCAGGGATCCTGTTTGGCATCTAGACAGTGGATGTTCAAGGAGCATGACTGGTGTTAAGGAGCGTCTGCACAAATATGTGGAAGAACCAGGACCCAAAGTGATATTTGCTGATAATTCATCATGTCTCACTGAGGGTTATGGTTCAGTAAACTGCAATGGTATTGTCTTTACTAGGATAGCTTATGTAAATGGTCTTAAGTACAATCTGATCAGTGTCAGTCAACTATGTGATGCAAAATACATAGTTCAGTTTGATGATAAGCAAGGAACCATCTTCAATGCAAATAAGGAAATTGTCCTCATTGCACCAAGAAGACAAGATGTTTATGTATTAGACATGTCCAGTCTAACTCAGGATGGAACTTGTCTCTTTGCTAAGGCCACTGATACACTCAACTGGCTTTGGCATAAGAGACTCACCCACCTGAACTTTAAAAACATAAACAATCTTGAAAAACAAAACAAGGTCCTTGGCTTACCATCACTTGTGTTTTCAAAGGATAAACCATGCTCAACTTGTGAAAAAGGTAAACATCACAGAGCATCCTTTAAAACCAAAACCAACTTTTCCATCAGGAACTGCCTACATCTTCTCCATATGGATCTATTTGGACCTATCAGTCCAAGGTCTATTAACCATGAGAAGTATACTCTGGTCATAGTGGATGAATACTCTAGATACACTTGGGTATTCTTCCTGATCAAAAAGAGTCAGGCAGCTGAAACAATCATGTCCTTTTTCAGGAACATTGAAAATCAAAATGACATTAAGGTCAAACAGATTAGAACTGACATTGGGACTGAGTTCAAAAATTATGAACTTGAATGTTTCTGTGATGAGAAAGGTATTTCCCAAAACTTTTCCTCTCCATACACACCTGAACAAAATGCTGTTGCTGAAAGGAAAAATAGAACACTCATTGAAGCTACTAGGACAATGCTATGTGGATCAGTCCTTTCCAACCATTTTTGGTCTGATGCAGTCAAAACTGCCTGTTATACACAAAACAAATCCATCATTGTCAAGAGACATGGGAAAACCCCATATGAGTTATTCAAAGGAAGAATCCCTGACATCAGCTACTTTCATGTCTTTGGGTGTCCTGTGTTTATTCATAATCACAAGGATCACTTAGGGAAATTTGATGCAAAAGCTGATGATGGATACTTCCTGGGATACTCACTTGTCTTAAAAGCCTTCAGAGTGTTCAACACAAGGAGACAGCAGACTGAGGAAACATTTCATGTTACCTTTGATGAGAGCACTGATGCAATCAGGTTCTCAACTGCCTCAGTAGAAGAGATAGGAATTGATAACTCTTCAAGATATCCTCCTGATGAATATCTTCCTGAAAACAATCCTTCTACTCAGTATCAAGATGATTCTAACCTCTCCTATTACATAATCCCTCACAACCTACCTAACCCAACCATCACTGAGTTTGTTGAGGCACATGCAAACACTGATGAAATTAATCAGTCTGTTCAAAATGCTCAAGAGCCAAACAATCTCAGTGATCAGGTAGACACTCAAGATCCAATCAATGATCATGTATCTACTCCAGAACCAACCCCTCTACCCAATCAGGCCTCCACAAGTTCAAATCAGTATCCAGGACCTCAGGAAAGTTGGACTAGGTCTCAGGACATTGAACTTGTCAATATTATTGGAGAGCCTACTGAAGGCATGCTCACCAGGAGCATGGCTGCTAGTCTAAGAGCAGCCTCAGCCAATGAATGCCTATTTGTGGACTTCATTTCCACAATTGAACCCAAAAGTGTTAAAGAAGCACTTACACATCCAAGTTGGGTTCAGGCCATGCATGATGAACTGGAACAATTTGACAGAAACAAGGTAATGACCTTGGTCAAATGTCCTAAGAATGTCTCAGTCATTGGCATGAAATGGGTATTCAAAAACAAAACTGATGAAAATGGCATAGTCATTAAAAACAAAGCCAGATTTGTAGCCAAAGGCTATAATCAACAAGAAGGCATTGACTATGAAGAAACATTTGCACCAGTAGCAAGGATGGAAGCCATCAGGATCTTCCTTGCTTTTGCTACATATATGAACTTCAAGGTGTACCAAATGGATGTTAAAAGTGAATTCTTAAATGGTTCACTGAAAGAAGAAGTTTATGTTCAGCAACCTCCTGGATTTGAAAGCCATGAGTTTCCTGATCATGTCTGTAAGCTTAATAAAGCCCTTTATGGACTGAAACAATCTCCCAGGGCATGGTATGAAACTCTCTCAGCCTTTCTGATCCAAAATAAATTTGTCAGAGGCAAGATAGACAACACATTGTTTATCTATAAGACAAATACTGATGTCATACTAGTACAAGTGTATGTTGATGACATCATCTTTGGCTCAACAAGTTACAATCTTTGCAAACAATTTGAAAAACTAATGGCTAAGCAATTTGAAATGAGCATGATGGGAGAATTAACCTACTTCCTTGGTCTTCAGATCAAACATACTGATAAAGGAACCACTATCAGTCAAGAGAAGTATGTTAAGAATTTACTGAAAAAGTATGAACTCAGTGACTGTGCCTCAGTCAAGACTCCCATGGTTCCCCCAAACAACCTTGGTCCTGATCTCACTGGTAAACCAGTAAATCAAACTCTCTTTAGAGGAATGATAGGATCACTGATGTATCTACTTGCATCAAGGCCTGATATCCAATTCTCAGTGTGTCTATGTGCCAGATATCAATCTGACCCAAGAGAATCACACATCACTGCTATGAAAAGGATATTTAGGTACCTGAAAGGTACTCCAAACCTTCGATTATATTATCCAAAATGCTCAGGCCTTGATCTTAAAGGATACTCAGACTCTGACTATGCTGGATGTAACATGGACAGAAAAAGCACCTCAGGCTCTTGCCAAATACTTGGTGGGAAACTAGTCTGTTGGAGTGCTAAGAAGCAACAATCAGTTGCCTTGTCCTCAGCTGAGGCTGAATATGTTGCAGCAGCTAGTTGTTGTGCAAATGTACTCTGGATGAAAAGTCAACTCAGTGACTATCGAATTCAGTATAAGATGGTACCCATCTTTTGTGATAACACAAGTGCAATTGCAATCTCAAACAACCCTGTTCTTCAACAGAGAACAAAACACATTGATATTAGATATCATTTCATCAGGGACCATGTCATGAATGGTGACATTGAATTACACTTCATCCCTACTGAATATCAGTTAGCTGATATCTTCACCAAACCTTTGGATGAACCAACTTTCACAAGACTGAAAGCTGAATTAGGAATGTTGGATATCGAGAATCAGTCCACTGATTGAATCCTTCCAACTGAAGTGTAAATTCTTAAAACCTCAGGTCCCTGACTCAATGTGTACATCAGTGAAAACAAATCACTGAATCCTCAACCTGAGGAATTAAACCCAAGTTCCTGAAATCTTTAAGGTTCAAGAACTAAACCCAAGTTCCTGAATCCTTATAGCTCAGGAATCATTCCATATTCCTGAATCATCAGTGACTAATCCCAAGTCCCTGAAAAACCATCACTGAATGAAAAGTCATTCAGGGCCCTGAAAAAGGACATTCAATACTAACTTAAATGCTCTAAGTATCTAGTTAGTAAATGTCCGAGGTTGGTAACTGAATTCTTATTTAAAATAAGAATATTTGTTCTTTTTGTCTTTCTGGCATGCACCTATGGGCCCCCACTTCCCAACTTGGCATTCAATGCCCTCTCTCACACAAAACACTGTGTGATGATGAAGACTCTGCAACTTCTCCATTTGCAAAAACTGCTCAACTGTTCACCTTGACAGTTGTGAAAAAAGAGGAAAAGTGGAGTAGTGGCATTTAATGCGGATCTCAAACCGTTTTATTCAAAATAATTTCTAAACTTATTTTTTAATTAAATAGAAACCGCTCAAATGCCTAAAACACCCCCATCTCCACTTCCCTATAAATAACCCAACCAAAAGAAACACACACGTTTTTATAGAATCTTAAGCAAAACTCTGCCATTTTTAATTCTCAAAAACAAATTGTGTGTGTATTCTTAAGCTTTAGAAACCCAGAAACCTTAGTCAAACCCAGACTTACCCACAAATGGCTTCTTCTAAAGCTATCACATACGCCCCTAATGTGGAATTCCTCACTGGGGACGTTGACCTAACAAAGAACAATGTGGTAGGAAATTTCTCTTATCCACAAAACTACCCAGCCTACAAGAACGTTATGAAATTTCTTCGTAATTGTTTTCTTGCAAAGGCTTTCACCCACACCCCCTCAGTCATCTACCATGACTATTTGAGGGAATTCTGGTGCACGGCTGTGGCTACCAGCCCCGAAGACACCAAAGAGTCAATCATCACCTTCACGGTGATGAATGGGAGCAGAACCCTCTCCTTTGGCTACTCAACCTTCATCAAAGCCACAGGCCTTGACTTTGCTGAAGCGTTTGCACCCAACCCTACTGATCAGGACATAAAGAATGAACTGATCTTTTTAGCACCCCACGACCCCAGACGTCCTACAACGTCTGCTGGAGGCTTATTGGAGAAAGCTCCAGTAGTCAAAACATGGTTCCATCCTATCTGGAGGATACTGATGACATTTTTCATTCAGGTCTTGGGTGGAAATAAATCCTCTACGGAACAATTGAACTCATCACAACAATTAATGCTGTTCAGTCTCCTTGAGGGTACAAAAATTGACATCGAAGGAATAATCTTCTGAGACCTTGTTGCCAAGCTCTCAGGAAAACATAGGCAAAGGCATATTCCTACCCGAGATTAGTTTCCTGTGTGCTTCAGGACCTACTTGGTTCTGACTACGTGAGGCCTGATGCAGAAGGTACGAAGCCTGACGTCCTGCACAAGTCAAACTTCACTAGTGGCATCAGTGAGGATACAAATATTGCCCTGACTGAATACATGCAATCAGTCATTCAGGGTAAAGACGATGTCTCACCAGTTCCTTCACCGATCAAAAAGGTGAAGAAGACAAAGAAGGGTCAGTCCAGCCAGGTGGTTAGACTCAAGCCACTCGCCACTGAGACTGATCCTCAAAACCAACTCAACATTAAAAAGAGGTTGAAAATGGCCGAGACCTCTGAGACAACCATTTCTGAGACCCTCTTGACCACAAAACAAAGGCCAACGGAGGTCACTGAGCAATCATCCTCAGTGACCTCGGGCACACCCTTTCCACATGATTCCACTGACATAAACAAGTCAGAGGGATCAGGAAGCATTCGCCCCTCACATCCCAATGAAGGTACTGATAAATCACAATCAGTGCCCAAGGGAGGAAAGGGTCCTGAATCCTCGATAGGGCAGCACCACCCTACTGGGAAGAGGACCCATACCCCCTCACATCCCGATTAAGGAACTGTCAAAAAACAATCAGTTCCTAAGGGAGGAAAGGGTTCTAAATCCTCGGTAAGGCAGCACTACCTTACTGAGAAGGGGACCCACAAACATTCACATCCCGTTAACGTTCCTGAGCAATCACCCTCAGGATCTCAGGGAGAAAAGGACCCTAAATCCCCAAAAGGACAGCACAATCCTGATGGGAAGGGGGTCCACCAACTTTCACAATCAGTACTTAGTGATACCACTGGAAAACACCCATCAGTGGTTGAAGGTGCTAAGGGGGACAAAGACTCAGAGGGAAAGAAATAACCCGCTGATACGGAACCCATAAACCCCTCAGGCAGTCCGATTCTCTCAGGAACTGCCCCCAAAAGCCAGGCTGGTGTTACCATAGTTATTATGGCTAGTCAGGCTGAGCAAACCCACTTAGTTATTATGACAACGGGGTCAAGACCTGGCCAAAACAAAGGCGAGTCTTCTTATGAAGAGGAGCCGGTTGAATTTTTAGGTATTGAGTCCATAGGGGACATTCAGGCTTTTCTTGAGTCTGATGATGAGCTCAATGAGGAGAGTGATGAAGAAGTGTTTGAGGCAGGTGAGGATATGGAAACTGATGAACAACCTGAACAATCACATCAGTCATCTCCACACCAAAGTGAAAAGTCAGGTTCTCAATCTTCTGATTCTTCTGATACTAGGGACATCCTCAAAAAGTATGATGACTCTCTTCCCCTCACTGAAGGAAAATTGGTCAAGTTCCTACTCAAGACCAATAGAGCTCTTTACACTGGTTTCACTGAAGATATGTTCGATCATCACACTAAAGCTGATGTTCACTATGCCAACCTGAAGGCAGATGTTGAAAGTTATCATGATGATGTGAACGAGATACATTCTGACACCAACAACTCCCTGACAGCTATTGATCTACATCTCAGGAAGTTCAATCTTACTCTTGAAGGCATCACGAAAAGCATTGGAACTATTCAAACAGCTGTCAAGGATGACCCGGAACTCAACAAAAAGGTCCTTCAGGCTGCTGAGACTTACCAGAAGCAATCAACTGAATTCAGTGATCTTCTCAGCTTACTGAAGGATTTTAATATTCAGGGTCTTAGCTCTTCATTGGACTCAATCAGGACTTCTTTGGGTCTTCAGGAAAACCATCTGGGTACTTGGGCACAATCTTCAACATCCTTGGCATGGTCTCTTGGGTCAAGGATGTCAGGCATCGAAGCTTCTCAGGCATCTCTTGAGGATAAGATCTCCACTCTTTAGAAAGACACCTCGGACATCAAATCAATGATGACTGAGATCTATCAGGCTTTCAAGGGTCCTGCTGCTCCAGTGGCTCCAACTCTTGCTATCACCATGGCTCAAGCAACAGTTGAGGGGGAGGAAGACACTGGAGTCCTTGAAGTTTCCACAAGCCAGCAACCTCCTTCTCACACTGAAGGGGAGATTCCTGAAGCTTCTTCCACCCATCAAGATAAAAGCAAAGGCATCCTCACTGATCCTGAGCCTCAACCAGCACCAATCTTGGTAGCAAAGGATCCTGAATCACCAGCCAGGATCCCGTATGAAATTGATGGAGTTCTTCACCACTTCTCAGCTGATGAACTCAGTGCTTACCTGGAGAAACAGGAAGCAAAGAAGAAGTTAAAGGAGGAAGAAAAGGTGAGCAAGCCTGCTATTATTAAGGTTGTTCATGAAGAGGCTGAGAAGATTGGTCTTGAGGCTAAGGCTCTTTCAGGAAGAGAGGGTGGTATGACTTTTGTAAAAGCTCAGACTGAGGAGATGATCACTCTCAGGAAGAAAAGGGAGGAAAGGAATAAAAGGGCTGAAGAGATCAGGCAGAACAGGATTAAGAAATATCAGTGGTATATGACTAACAGGTTGAAACCAGAACCAATCACTGATGTTCAAATTCATCGAAACACCAATCATGCCGTTGTCACTGTCTATAGAAGTGCTGACAAAAGAGACTTTGAGGTTCATCAACCTTTCAGATTCGCTGACTTTGGGATCACAGAATTGGATGAGTTGGGTCCATTAATAGCAAAGAAATCAAATGTTGTGGTCCCTAGTCTGTTGAAGTCCTTGATTCTGAGGTACGAAAGATTGGCAGCTGCACCTCAGGAACTTGGCACTCCATCTCTTCTTCCTAATTCAGCACAACCAGCTCCCTCTCAGTCTTCTTCAAGAAAAAGAAAGAAGATTGAAGCTGAGCCTGAGATCAAGGTTCCTAGTCTTGACTGCAATAGGGCTCTCCCTGAAGGTGTTCCTTTCAGGAACAATGTGGTCATTGAACAACCTGAAAGAGGTTTGTTCTTCATTGATGAGTTCGGAGACCAAGCCTTCCAGAGGTGGAGTGATATCGATTTGTCAGGGATCAAAGCTATGCTTGGTTTTCTAATGATGGCCTCTCCACTCAAGAGTCCTGAAAATGTGAAGTTTTGTCAAGATCTGAAAAGGAAAATCCGTGAGCACCCTGACCAACAAGAGCTGCAGTCAAAGAAGTCCAAGCTTGAAGCCCATGGTATTAAGTTGAACTGATAAATCTGCCTGAATACCCCCACTATCCCTTTTGTACTTAGTTTGTTAGGACTTGTAATAATACTAATAAGATGATGTTTTTATTATTTCAGTGTCCTTATTTACATTCTAATACATTCAGTATGAGTAGAAGTCATTAGCTCACTCATAACTGATCAAAACACTTAGGAATAATTTATATCCAAATAGGGGGAGATTGTTGGGTTAGGAAAAACCCAAGAATACTTAAAACATGATTTGGACACAAATTAACTAAGTGTTAACTTAAACCGAGAACAATTCAAGTCACTGAGAGAACAGCCTCTCAGTGAGTCATCTTCAGGATGCTTAAGGCGAATTCAAGTAGAAGGATTCACTACTCAGGAAGGCGGTACTCCCTGATGTAGCACTTAAGCCAAAGAAGAAGATGATGGTTCAGTAAGTGTTTGACAAGAACTTACTGAACCCCAGTCTCCTCAACAACAATGAAGTAATTAAGAGTGATAACTGAGAATCGTGTCCTGAAGAACTAAGTGCCTGAGAAGAAAGGCAGAAATATCTAGGAAGGATTTAAGATAAGATCAAATCTTATCTTGTCAATAAGAAATCCTTCCTAAGACGGCTTAAAGTCTTGGAGTGTCAGACCAACCACTCCTAAATACTTAATAGGCCATTTCTATTGGTTCTTGGAAATGACAATTACTGTTGTAATTGTCAGACACGCTTGCTCAACAACTTGTAATATTTTAATTACTTTTACTCAGTTTACTTGTGTATAAATAGATTGAGAAGGAGAGAAGTTGGGTGTGTTTTTGTACAATTAAAGCTTAGACTTTTGCAAAACAACTTCTTTCCTACAAAGAGTAACGTATCCCTGAGATAGCTCAGTCAGGTCGCATTGTTACCACTCAAGCAAAACTTGAGTTTAGATAGGAGACACCACCATACCTTGTTTATTCAATCCCAAGTGTTTGTTCCGCAAAACACTTGGGTATAGATTCTTTGATTCATTTCTAATAAGAATTTAAACGTTGAAAATTATCTTGAGTTTTCTATATTCACGTTTTATAACTGTTAGAATTAATCATAACATTGTATTAGTCATAAACACAAATAGATTAACTTTTTAGTTAACTCTAAACGTGTTAAGGGAACAACACAACTACACACTCAAATTTCATCCACTTCCACCAAATGATCAAATCCACATTCTCACGGAAAAGGAAAGGTTCCATGAAGATATAAACCAAATCCATGACCTTTGTGATCTCCTTGCTATACACCTCGCACAACACAACAAGGGCCAACCTCGATCCTCCATCCTCACTCTACTCAAATTGCTTACCTCACCCCCACAACTTGAATCAAGTTGATAATCATGTCAACTATTGTCCTTGTCGTATCCTTCTCCAAAAACAAATCATTGCCTTAAATGAACATTTCACTTGGATTAAGTATCTTATCACCAGATCTCATCCAACACCTCCACTCCAAACTCTAGCACAACACCTCCACTAGCACAACACTCTAACCCTCAATCAACCTACTCCGCTCCAAACTCTCTACCTCCAAACTCTCCACCTCCAAAAATATACCTCTATTAATCCAACATTCTTACCCTCACTCAACCAATTACATCCCAAACACTCTACCATCAACCATCTAAGCATACTATATGCTTATGTTTCTTATTTTCCATGCTTTCGTGTCGCAAGCAAGTCCAAAAGCTCTCTTTGGCAATTTAGGACCTTTTTCTTGTTATATGTTTCAAGCATACTAAATGCCGTTGCAATGATTATGTGTTTCACATAATCACTTTAAATTAATGAATGTCTTGCTATGTGTTCTTAATATTTGTTTGCCATGATTGTTGTTTTTATATTCCATATTTTGCTATGTATGCTTGTACTTCTAATATTTTTCTTGCAAGATTTCCATAGCTCGACTCCTTGGTGCCCTCGAACGAGGGGGAGCACACATCAAGGGGGAGCTCTATTCCCGTCAAACTTCATTCTTGAAACTTGTCGGCATAACCTTTTTGATTCTACAAAAAGGGGGAGAAGTAGAGATAAACTCACTAAATACTTGTCGAAAAATTAATTTTTTAATTTAATGAGTTTAGATTTTGTAATCATCAAAAAGGGGGAGATTGTTGATATAAATAATGCCCAAAAACGTTATTAATATTTTTCGATACCTCTACGTTTTGATAATCACAAAATGTAAAATCATTAAACGAAAGATTATGACGTAAACAAGTATTTAGTTGTAAATATCTATTTTAACAACTTAATCACTTAAAGTGTGAATAAACAAATGCCTAATGCATTATATGATCAAAGGAACATTTTCTTAATCACTAGATTTTTTATAAAATGTCACAAACATTTTATATCTTTTAGAAAATCATTTTTGGTATTAAGTAAATATATTAAATCCATTATAAATATATGAATTCAAATTTTTAACTAAAAATGACAAAAATGTTCCAGAAAAACCTTCCCCAGTAAAAGACAAAATTTATAGCCGTTCAGGGAGGGGCGGCCCCCTTAATTATAAGGGCGGTCCCCTTAATATTTAAGGGGGCCGGCCACTAATTAAGGGGACCGCCCACGCTCCTCCAGCTGTAAATTTTGCCTATAAATACTGGTTCATTCCTGGCATTTTTCCTCACCTTTTGCACTAAAAACTTTCTGATTTAGATCTCATTTCATATCTTCAAAAACCCTTTGATCATATAATTATAAGCTTTTGTTTCAAGTGATCCAAAGCTTCAACCTCTCAAGTGCAAGAGAAGAATACTTCTATCCTTCAAGACAAGAAGTATTACAACTTGGTGTATCAAAATTGTAAATCATTCATTCATTTGTATAAGTTGTGTATATTTGTTAGATAGGTGTGAGCATAATTGTTTAGGCTAGATTAGTGTGTAAGTAGTGAAGTTGTGAAGAAGTTAAGGTGTGTAAGTAGTGAAGGTGTGAAGAAGTAGAAGAGTATATAAGTAGTGCTAGGTCGTGAAGTAGTTGTGAAGCCGTTGTGAAGTAGTTGTGAAGCCGTTGTGAAAAAGTTGTGAAGCCGTAGTGAAGAAGTTGTGAAGAAGTCGTGAAGAAGTTGTGATTGAAGTTGTGAGATTGGTTCTAGCTACGATTAGAACTCGACATTTAGTTTTGTGTCGTAAAATTGGTGTAAGCGAAAGTTGTGTAAGGTTTTTTCCGCCATAAGGGAGTTTGTTGACATAGTGAAGAAAACTCTCGAGTTAGGTGCTCGAGGAGTGGAGTAGGGCAAGGAAGGTGTCCTTGTAGCCGAACCACTATAAATCCTTTGTCTCGTGGTTCGATCTTTCCATCTCTATCTTTCATTTCATTTCATTACTTTACTTGCATTGTTAATTTAGATTTACTTATATTTGTTCATATTGTTCAAGAGTTGAGTTCACATAAATTCGAATCTAAGTTTTTAAAAGTAAACAAAGTTTTTATAATAAATTAAAAAGACGTAAAACTATTCAACCCCCCCCCCCTTCTAGTTTTCCACAGATCATTTAAAAGTGTTTGGATGTTTTGTTGTGTTGAGCAATCCTTCAAGAATAGCTGATAAGTTTGATCCAAGAGGTGTTCCATGTGTATTTTTAGGCTATCCATCTAATCAAAAGGGTTATAAGTTCTACAATCTCCTTACCCACACTGCATTTGTGTCAAGGGATGCAGTGTTTTATGAACATATATTTCCCTATGCTGCTAAAAGTATTCAACAGTTTTTGAATCCTCTTCCAACTTCATTGCCTTGTTATTTTGAGTCATCAAACAAGCTCTGTGATGATTTTGAAAGCTTTGTAACTCCAAATGTTCATAACCAAACACCCTCTGAACCAGTATCAGTTTCCAGTGATAATACCTAAACACCCTTTTTGTCTAAGACAGCAAATACTAATTCACAGTCAACCACTACTAGTGTTCCTTCACAACCACAAGCACATACTAGAAAGTCTACTAGAACCACTATTGTACCCTCCAAATTGAAAGACTTTGTTTTGTCTCATATTCCAAAGGCTAATCAAGTATCCCAAACACTCCTTGTACCTAATTTTCAAGACTTTATTTGTGCTTTGTTGGCTCAAAAGGATCCAGTGAATTTCAAACAAGCTGTTGCTGATCCAGAATGGTGTAAAGCTATGGATGTTGAGCTACAGGCTTTGGAAGAAAATGGTACTTGGGAAGTGACTGTGTTGCCTGCTGGAAAGACTGCTATTGGAGCTCATTGGATCTTCAAAACAAAACTGAAATCTGATGTAACAATGGATAGAAAGAAGGCAAGGTTGGTTGTTCAAGGTAATAGACAGAGACATGGTGTTGACTATCAACAAACCTTTGCACCAGTAGCAAAGATGGTAACTGTAATGTCACTTTTAGCAGTTGCAACTCTAAAAGTGTGGTTCACTTGTTAAATGGATGTTTTAAATGCATTTCTTCATGGTGATTTACTTGAAGAGGTGTACATAAAAATTCCTTTGGGATATGCAGGCAAAGGCAAATCTGTGACTGCTGAGAGTACTCTTGATCCTAATCTTGTGTGTAAGTTGAAAAAGTCATTATATGGCCTTAAACAAGCCCCTAGACAGTGGTTCTCAAAATTGTCCACTGCTTTGATGGAGTTTGGATACACACAGTCTAAGACAGACTATTCCTTGTTTACAAAGAAGGAATGGACTAGTTTCACTGTTGTATTGGTGTATGTTGATGATCTTTTGATATCTGGAATGATGAATCTCAGATATGCATTCTAAAGTCCTAACTCAGTTATGTTTTTCATATGAAAGATTTGGGTGATTTGAGCTATTTCTTGGGGCTAGAAGTGTGCAGATCTGCTCGAGGAATTTTCATCTCAAAGTATAAGTATGCAATAGAACTATTGAAGGAAGGAGGAGTTCTTAACAACAAACCCTATAAACTTCCTATGGATCCTACTCTTAAGCTGCAAGCTGATGTCGGTACAACTTTGACTGATCCTGAAGTGTACAAGAAATTCATAGGTAAGCTGATTTATCTCAGAGTTACAAGACCAGAAATCTGCTACTCAATCCAATTGCTAAGCCAATTTATGCAGTCACCAACCTCAGTTCATATGCAGGTTGTTAAACATTTACTGAGGTATATATTGTTTTCTCCTAGTCAAGGTATTCTGCTTGCTAATGATTCAGCTGTTCAGTTAAAAGCTTACTGTGATTCTGACTGGGCTAGCTGTCCAATGACTAGAAGATCCACCACAGGGTATTGTGTTCTATTGGGTGACTCACCAATCTCTTGGAAATCTAAAAAATAGGTTGTTGTGTCTAGATCTTCAGCTGAAGCAGAATATAGAGCTATGGCATTGACATGTTGTGAGGTGACTTGGCTTGTGAGTTTGCTCAAAGACCTTGGTATTAAAGACTTGGAACCTGTAGACTTGTATTGTGACAACCAAGCAGCCGTGTATATAGCAGCAAATCCAATGTTTCATCAAAAAACAAAGCATGTTAAAGTTGATTGCCATTATGCCAGAGATCAACTCAAAGTAGACATCATTAAACCTTCCTATGTTCATACAAAGTCACAACTTGCATATGTGTTTACAAAAGTTGTTACTGTTGATCAGCATAACAAATTGTTGTCCGAGTTGGGAGTTTCAGTTCCTACCAACTCTCAACTTGAGGAGGAATGAAAAAGTTTAAAGGACTAGTTTGTACTTTAGTTCATTGTATATGGACTAAGTCTGTCAAGTTCTACAGTTGTCTTTCTATAAGTTTGAAAGTCTGTTGTAAACACAATTGATTCAATCAATTCAATAACCGTTTTCCCTCTCATCCCTTTCATTTCCTTCTTCTTCGTTAGAACTTCTCATTTTGAGGGTTTGATTATTTTTAAGGGTGCATTTAGTATGGGTATATGGGAATGGGGTAATGGGTTTCATAGTGATTAAAGGTGTTTGTTTAGTGGGCTCAGGAATGAAATGGGTATATCATAGCAATAGACTCATTACTCACCAATTTGGTGTTTATGAAATTCATTCCGTAGGCCCCTTGCCCCTCTCTTTTCCACTACAAAATTTAAATATGTATACACTTTTTCATACCATATTTTGTCATCTAAACATAAACAATCGTAATCATACACATTTTTATATCCATTGTCATTCTACCCCATATCAAATCCGATACTCATTGTGATTCCTAGCAACAAACCAAACGACCCCTAAATATCAAACCCACAAATCAAACAACTACAATGATAATGAAAGTCATTCCTTTATATCGATACTCTCAAACTAAACGCCCCCTAACACTTTCTGATATAAGAAATATTAGGAAAAGGAAAAATCTTGTGGCCAATTTTTTTATTTTTTATTTTTTTGGAAGGCGACTTTTAATTTTTTGGATTAGATAGTCGTACCTGTCACAAGGCAGGCCCACATCCACCACTTACCAGACTATGTTGTCTGAACCGGGTCCACGTTGGTAAAGTGAGGACAGACGGCTTCCGCCCGGAAACCGTACTGCCTCCACACGAGATTAATCGCTGGAGTAACAACCGGATGAAAACCGAGGCCGGCTCGGATTCAATTCTGTGGCATTACTCGCCCACAGACTCTCCTCTTCATTGCCTATGGTAACAACAGTGCATGTGGCCCGCCCTCATGTGCGGACTTCCCGGTTGGTCACCCAACCGGTACTACTCCCACAGAGGGCTCCTTAACCCTTTAATCTTTCACCACTAGAGTCTTGTGTTGGGTTTTCTCCAGGTTCGAACCTGGGCATAGGATTTGTAAAATAGGATTTCTACCGCTGAAGCA